>JADRCC010538456.1:0-10174 GCA_019843855.1 Hylomyscus alleni
TGTATGTCTAACAAACTTTTGATATTGTCATCTGTCGATGGATTGAAGTCCTCCCGAAATTCCTTGCTTGGTGTTAAGTAGTGGTAAAATAAGCATGGGAAACCACATTCTTCTTCAACAAAGCAACTTCATTGCACTTGGGTATCTCCCTCAGCAGGACACTGCTTCATATTCAAGTTATTCTCTTTATAATTCTAAAGACTCAGCCCATAATTGTGCCTATATTTATAGCATTAATTGTCATTCTCAGCAACCGTGGGGAAGACTTCAGTCTTCTTAGCCTCAATCATATGTATTATTTCTTTAATCATCTTTATATAATTTATTGTAACTGTAGTGAGATAATGTCTTTCTATGGCTTTGGCTCTTGTTGAGTAGTAAAAGTGAATTGGGTTTTTTGTTATTGTTATTTTTTGGTGGGCTTTATTGTTTGTAGTTTATTTGGTTTTGTTTTCTTTTTTCATAGAACTGCTGACCATTTGTATTTTCTTCTTAAAATTAGATTAAGGCCAGCGAAGCAGAAAGAATAATTAGTCTCTATTTGTATCATGTTCTTTTGTTTTCAGAATTTTCTTGCTCTGTCATGCTCTCTACAAGTTGCCTTTGTCTCTTCTTGCACCTTTTCACTTTTCTGAGTTCTGACCTAAACATAATTTTGCCTTTGCTTTCTTTTCTATCTTTCATTTTTCTGTTTATGAATAAATTGTGGGTCATTTGGGTTTTCTTTTTGTTTCCCTATATTTTCTTCCCCATGATGTGCTATTTCTCCACCATGAGACTGACCTTCAAATCAGCTTAAATTAAACATAGATTTTTTTCTTTCCCTCTTTATTTTCTTTCTCTAAGAAGCCAAGATTTTCAGCTTTTCTGTAAATCACAATAAAATTGTCATCAACCTTTAAAAAGTCTATCAAGCCTTTTATCTGTTCTTGAAAAATACAAGCAGATTTAATGTTATAGTTTTTAGCATAAAATGATAACTATAGAAGTAAACTCATTTGTTAACTAGCTATATTAAATTATTCCATTACACAAAAGATTTGTATTTCAATACATCATATTGCTCATAATAAATCTAATTCTTTGTATTGTTTTTAATCTAACAAAATGTGTTCTCAATCACCTATTTTCACTTCACTTTCACTTCCCTGTCTTATGTTCTCAGGTACAAATACTTTCTGGTGAAATACTCAATTTTTGTTGGCAATGATATCTGTTATCTCTCCAGGTTTAGAATCTCAATGATGTAGACAAGAAAGATGCTCCATAGATGATCTTAAATTATGCAAATAGGAATACAAGGAAAAATGTAATAAAGCAGACTATATTGGCTAAATAATTACATTCACTGAGTATTCCATGTAGGAAAGCATTCTCTTTGTCAGTTGCTGTAATGAGGGTTTATGATATTTAATTACTCAGAGATAAAAAAATCTACAAACTCAAAGTTTTACATGGTGTAAATCCATGGAAAATTGATGTCTGGTGACTAGATAGGAGGTGAGGAGCCACTGGGACAGAGTTTATATGTTTTGTCTAGATTGGTACTTTTGACCTATCCATTCACTGAAATTAATAGAAAAAAAACTTTTCATAGATTAGAAAATTAACAACTTCTTTTTAGACTGTACCACTGTTTACAGACATATGGGTCTATGGAGGGGGTGCTTCAGATTTGAGCCAAACATGGAATCTTCTAACCTCCAATTCCATCTTAATTTTTTTCCAGATGGGTATCGGTTCATTCTTTGTGACCAAATAAATCTCCCATTTGGTATACATGCCATAATCACTTTATCAACCAACCACTGGGGATTTAGGTCAGTTCTTCCCCTTGGCTATTGAAAATGATCAGCAACATCCACAAATGTGCAGTTGACATGGTTGTACATGAACCTAGTCCTTCACCAATATACACTGAGAGTGGTGGATCATAGGGTTGTTCTGATAGCAGTCTATTGGAAAACCCATATAGATTCCCACAGTTTCTAAGACAATAGACAATTATTGTTTACTGTGTTAGTGAATGTCCTAAATTATATAAATAAACCCCAAAATGTACATGCTATCATACAAGAGTCATGATAGTGGTAACTCCAGGTGGTAAGCGTTTGGCTGTGGAATCTGAGTAGCTGAGAATTGTTAGATCCCAGATTCATTTTAAAAGTGGGGATGATAATTACATATTTCTAATGAGTAACTCAGTACCTAATGCTTAACATTCTAGAATGTGTTATAAGTCGTTTCATTTTTATTCTAAGTGTTGTATGATTACACTTGGCAAGGGACTGGGCACATTTGTTCAGAAGTTAGGACAAGAGTGACTAGAAGTCAGTCAACTGGGTCTAGAAGGCTACATAGGATTGATAGACTGTAGAGCCCAGCAATGTATGAGACACAGTGTGTTCTCACTCTGTTATTTTTTCTACTGTTGTCTGTCATTGGCACTAGACATAAACTGCCTAGAACTATAAATTCTAATGAACAAACTTGATGTATGCTAAACTTTGTTGAGGTCTGAGTTAATAGAAACATAGAACTGTGTAAGCACAGCCATTTCCAGTGATGACCAAGGTTCTCTGCTACCTGATTTTCCAATATCTTAGTACCCTCCATGGAATAGACCCACTACCTAAGGCACCTCACACTGGTCAACATAGACTTAAACAATGAGCCAAAAAATAAGTTGCTTCTTTTTGATATTTTGTTAGGGTCAGGAGTACCAAATATACACAATACTATATTTTCTATAGTACATTTATATTTACAATCCAGATTTTAATGTCATTCACAGAAATATATGACATTAATATACAAGTAGAGCTAATTGGGAAAAGGAGGTGACCAGAGATAGGGAAGGAGGACAGAATAAGCTACCACGGGAGGATTGTTTGAGAAGTGCATGCTATGCTGGCTAAAGATATTGCCATGAAGCTCATCACTGAGAAATCAATATTTCCCACCAGTAACAATTTTTGGAGCTCACAAAAGAAGATGGAGAAGATGAGTACCTGAGCTCATGTTGTATTTTGAACTTTTCTATAAAAGCTTTAAGGATGTTGTCATTCTCCACAGGAAGCAAATGAGAATTTTGCTTTTTCTCTGCCTAAAATTTAGGTGTGCTCCCATTTTCAGCTGTTTGTCAGTTCCAAAGTAATAATTTTCGTTTGTCACAACCATTGTTACCGAGACTTTGGTGTAATCTCCCTGTGTGTCTCTAATTTCTCAGAAACTAGTGAAGTGCTAGGAGTTATCTTTCTGTGTAATTAAAACTGCATGTTAGAGAATAGTTTGATAAGGTTGGGAGACTTGGGAAACTATTTAAATCTCGAGTCATTACCAAAACAATTACTCTAAAGAAAGCCTTTCAAAACTTGAAATACATAATGTTGTACAAGTTCAATACTCCAAGAACAAACATCTGGGATTCATTGTCTATGTTCCTTTAGGACTTTCTGAAAAGACTCTGTTCTGTGAAATATTATATGCTGAACTTTTACCTCAGGTATTGGTCAGCACACCTGGCTAGTGCTAGATGTAGAGCGAAGATTTCTCTTAGTATGTCATGCAGATTTTGCTTAACATGGGTCTGAAAATTGGATAATGAAGATCTATAATACTTTAAGACCAGTGGATACTTACTTTTTGTATCCACTTTATAATATTTTTTGACCAGTGGATACTTTTTTTATTATATGAACTAAAATCAGAACAAAGAAAAACAAATCAAGGCAAAAACAAAGAAAAAAAAGTAGTGTCATGAAGCCCACCTTCTTTGTACTGGAATCAAGGATAAAGCTAGACAAATATGTGGGCTGAACAGAAACAAGGAAAGTATGGTTATATAATTATTTGCCCTGAATCCTCACTGCTTGCAATAAGTTATACATACTCACAAAAATAAAACCACTATATTGGGAACTGTCTTAACCTACTGTAAACATGGGACCCAACTGAATTCGACTTAATGAGTAAGTGTTAAGAGTCTCTCTTACCTGTTCCTGTCCTAGGAGAATGCTCCTGACAGAGACCTCTTTTATTTACTTCTGCCTACCTCTTACACATGATGCTGTATATATTTACTGCATATTGTGTTCCTTTTCTAGAAGGAGCAGAAGCACTAACATTAAAGATAGTAAATAGGGTTAAAGTACCACAAGAATCTGTTGAAAGCAGGTCAAGGAACTCTCCTTTGTAGGCATTGAGCACAGTCTGCCATAGGAAGCTCAAGTTCAGGACTAACTAGTCCTGAACTTAAATCCCATAGTCCTGGATTCCCTTAGCATGAAGAGAGCAGTCTTCATTTTGTGTGGAGATCACTTTACGTAACAGCAAAATGAGGGAAAGAGAAACGAAAGCAAGCTAGATTTCTCTGCTCTTTTGACAAATGTGCTCTTCTCTTTACAGATATGGCAATGTATTAAACAAATTCCCCACCACCATTACATCAAATTATTAGACCTATATCACTTATTTAGAAAACATAAAGATTTTTGTGTTATCCACATCTGGATATAAATACTAAGATATGATTTTAAAAGTAGCATATTTATGGATCTAGGATGGAGAGGCTGTATATAAAAAAAGCTCCCTTCATTGATGAGGTTTCCTGAACCATGAAGAAAGACATTGCTCTTTGAAATGTATATGATCTCACTTTTTATTTATTTATTTATTTATTTATTTATTTATTTATTTATTTTCTCATAGAATACATCTCAAGCTCAGTGCTCCCTCCACTCCTCGAAGTTCCTCTCCTGCCTATTTTCTCCTGGAGATCCAGTGCTTCTCTACTACCTTTTAGAAAAGACCAGGCCTCCCACAATACCAACCAAATATACTTTAACAAAATGCAATAAGACTAGGCACGAACCCTTTATCAAAGCTAGACAAAGCAACCTATTAGTAGGTAAAGTGTTCCAAAAATAGACGAAAGAGTCAGAGACATGTCTACTCCCTCTGTTAGGACTCCAATACCATCTTTTAATCCACATGCCCATCTAAAGTATGTCTTCTCTCCAGCACTCGAGGGATCAGCACACCAACATTTGAGAGATCAGCACACCATTCAGGATCTTGAGACTCATCTGCGCCATATTCTATCATTGCAGGGTATTCTCATGGATTCTTGCTATTTTCAAGTTTTGTTTTGTGTTGTTTTGTTGACTTCAGATCTATCTTAATATGTTGTAGAGTTCTCTAACAGAAAATGAGATAATATAGTTTCATGTTATGGGTGTGGTTGAAAGCTATTTCTTTGTCTTTCAAGAATCCAAAGTTTCTGCAAAACTATAGATCATCCACTTCATGCCTCAGCTATGCTTTTTCTCCAACACTGTCCACAAAACAGGGTGTTAGAGAAAGATAACCATATGTATCTAACATTCCCATTCCATAGCAAGATCTGTGGATTATATCATGAAACAATAATCATATTCCTGTGAATCTTCTTTTATGACCCCTTATTAATTTCTATATCTCTATATGATTTATACTATGCTGAAAATAATTTAAAAATCTCATGATGTCAAACAAAACTAATAGGGAGACTTTTACTCTAAACATTTCTACTGTGCAGTGACTTTTATAACAACAACATGAGTACTGGCTTGGGAGCTGATGGAAATTATGGAGTTTTAGACTCAACTGAATTAGGATATCAGAATATTTGAGCAAAATCAAGTTGGATGTAATAATGGTGTATTCCGGGATAGGGTATTCCGGAACTCAGAATACCCAAAATAAAATCCACAAATCACAAGAAATTCAAGAAGAAGGAAGATCAAAGTGTGGATACTTCATTCCTTCTTAGAAGGGGAACAAAATACCCATGGAAGGAGCTGCAGAGACAAACTATGAAGCAGAGACTAAAGGAAGCACAATCCAGAGACTGCTCCATCTGGAAATGCTTCCTATATTCAATCATCAACCCCAGACACTATTGTGGATGCCAGCAAGTGCTGGCTGACAGGAGCCTGATATAGCTGTCTGCTGAAAGGCACTGACATTGCCCAACTAATACAGAAGTAGAGGCTCACAGCCATCCATTGGACTGAGCACAAGATCTCCAATGAAGGAGCTAGAGAAAGGATCCAAGGAGCTGAAGGGGTTTGCAGCCTCTTAGTACAAACAATAATATGAACTAACTAGTACCCTCAGAGCTCCCAGGGACTAAACCATTAACCAAAGAGTACACATGGTAGGACTCAAGGCTCCAGCAGCAAATGTATAGCAGAGGATGGCCTAGTCAGTCATCAATGGGAGGAGAGGCCCTTGGTCCTGTGAAGGTTCTATGCCCCAGTATAGGGGAATGTCAGGGCCAGGAAGCAGGAGAGGGTGAGTTGGTGAGTAAGGGGAGGGGTAAGGGAAGAGAGTTCTTTTGGTTTTTGGTTTCTTTGATTTTTTTCTGGAGGGGAAACCTGGAAAGGGGATAACATTTGAAATGTAAATAAAGAAAATATCTAATAAAAAATAGAAAGAAAAAAGAAAACAAGAAAATTGGGATAGGATTGCTCATAAGGGCTGGAAGTAGCAGAGTGGAAAAACATGTTACTAGTTATATAAAAGGCTAGCATTCACTAACCATCTAACACACACACATACACACACACACTCACATATGCACAAATGTAAACACATACACACATGCACATGCATGCACACTAATGTGTGCCAGTTAAAGAAAGAAAGAACTCCAAAACTCCTCACACAGACACATAGATAGATAGATAGACAGACAGATAGATGATAGACATAGATAAAATCCAGAAAATCATTGAAATCTAATCATGTAGTAAAATAAATAATTACAACCTTTTCATAATAATTAGCTTTCTCACAAGAAAGTAAAAATTGGATATGATACATTTTTAATAGAAATCTTGAAGCAGAGGATTAGATATATTTAGTATACTATTATAGAAATTAATAGCATATAATACAGACTTTGATTATAGGAAAGGATGAAGCCAAATCTTTTTTTTTACCAATTATTTTAATGATACACTTTTGGAACACGTGAAAGCATTCAAATTTGCATGCTTGTCTTGATGTTCTCTTTTGTAGGATGTATATTTTTGTATTAAACTTATTGGCAAAGACATATAATAATACAAATATTTGAACTGTTAAAAATATAGCCATTTCAATGCAGAATATTAATATATCTTAGTTCTCTGTGCTTTGGAACTGATTGAGAGTGGGTGTTCACTATTAATCACAAAGTTTCAATATTCTTGTTGTCCACACAAAATATTTTCTCATAAAGAAAATATGCAACTATGCTATCAAAGGAACAATTCCCCTCATATAACTGATTATAGATTGCACACTTACATTCTGAGTTACACCAAATTTGTTTTATATAAAAAGGATTTAGAGAATAAATTAACAAAATTTTACTTGCTAACATAAATCAATCTGACATGAACCACTATGAAAGGCTTTCATAATATTTCAATTTTTATTTTAAAATAATTACTGCTGCAAAATTTCCAGATACCTAAATAATCTGTTAAGTATTTTATAATTTATTACACTTAGCTATTTGATCTCACCAAATCTATTAGAAATAGATCAGGAAAATACTTTACTAGTATTCTAAAAACACTTGTGTTGTCTAAACTATCCCAAACTGTCAAATGCCTAGGTGGACACATAAGATACCATTAAAATTATAACATTCTCTTTTATACATGATTATGAGAAAACATACTTTAGAAAAACAAAATATATGCTGTGTTTTTCATCTTACAATTAATTTTCTATTATTGACATAAACTAATGTTTAAAAGAAACTGTTTATATACATATCATAAAATATAAATAAGCACACAAATAGTTTAAATTGAATGTTTGTATTAATAGCTTTTATCCAAAGACTGCATGCATCAATTACAATACAATAACATCTTTAAATCATGTGATCTATATAAAAATGTGATTCCATCATAAATCTGATTTATAGTGAATCTGTAATTAGTTTACTTACTGATTATTCTTTTAAAGTCATATACAAAAAATTACATTATTATAACACTTAAGAATACATAGCATGTATGTTTTAAGATAATGAAAAACTAACAATGTCAATGAGAATTTGACATTGTTAGTTTTTCATTAGTCTACATTCTGTAGAGCAGTTAACCCACTAATAAAGGAAATGCCTTGGCTGTGGCAAACAATAATGCCTTTCCTCTTAAAGCACTTTCCTCTTTTTATAACAGAAGGTACTGAATTCAAAGCAAAGGAAACAGTATGGAGACTTTAGGTTCCAGTGAAACACAACATGGAGCTACAGAACACCTGGAAATGGAGGAAGGCGTTATTTCTATAAATAATAAGGGCATCCATAAATATATGACCCATTTTGATTAAATTCTGGCTGATTTTTAACTATGTGTGAACAGAATAGACTTCCAGAAACACTGAAGGAAGCACCTACTAAAATCTTGAAAGAGATGGCACCAAAGTGTAGCCTACTAACCTCTAGGGAGAAAGAATTGGAATATAAAACTACATTGGCTTAGAAGGACCTCATCTTATTATCAAAAATTATGTCTCAAAGCGAGACTGTTCTCAGAACATGAGTAAGTGAACATATATCTGTCTTAGTTTATACATAAATCTCCAAAAGTTTAAGGTGTTTATCCAGATATTAAACTGTGTATTAGCATAAAACCATTTCTCACACAGGAAGAACACAAAGAACCTCAACTCACCATGCACCTTCAATATCAGAAATATATTAAATAGATATTTGTCACAGAAATAAAAAGACAGTGATTCCTAACAATGCAAAAATAATAACACAAAGGGTACCTTATGGTGATAAGAATAATTGAAAGGATTTGGGCATAGTATCGTAGTGATTAAAAAAACAAAAACTATTCTTATAGCACCACTCCATAGACTTAGCATATATAAACCACCACATTCCACTCCCTGGCCCTCATATGATTGTTCAAACATATGAGTCTATGGGCCCACACCTAAACATAGCATAATACAAAATATATTTAGTCCAACTTCCAAAGTCTCCATAGTCTATAGTAGGCTCAACAATGTTAAAAGTCCAAAGTTCAAAGTGTGTGTGTGTGTGTGTGTGTGTGTGTGTGTGTGTGTTCCAAAATATATAAATACAACATGTTCAAATGCTCATCCCATACAATGTTACTTGTATGTGTATGTTTCCAGGGCTAACCATTTGGTATGGGATAGACAATTACTGTGGTTCCTTGTAATGGTCTCTGTCTCTTACAATGAAATGTCTCATTGATGGGATGTGTGTGGAGCCTATATTACATTTTAACAGATCACAAATACAGATCACAAACAGCTGTGCAAAAGAAAGTATTACTCAAACCTCTACTCCTCTGAGGATAGTCAGCTTTTATATATCTCAGTAGATTGATTCGCTGCACTGTCTTTTCTTCAGGAGTCAATTTCTGGTTATAGGAAAAGAAAATGTCCTTTATTTATGTAGTTATAATCATAACAAAGTAAACTGAGGATGGTGGATCTGAATTCAGATGGACAATGTTTTTTTTTTCCTTAATCAGCTAAACTTAGTTGACTCTGCTAATACAACATTGTGAAATGGTAAGTATAAACCTGGAAAGGCATATTATTCAAGTTTTAAAATTGGCAATTAAATTGCTCACCTAGAGTTATAGGAAAAATTTCACCTCTGGTAAGAACATGAAAAGTTACAAGGGTAAAATTTCCCTGGGAATAAATAAAATAGAAAAATATTAGCCTATGCTAGTATGTTTTTTATTTGAAAACAATATATCTGGCCTCCATGTTATGGTGAAAATTGGCAGAATATTTTGTTTATCAAAATCAGGAATAAATTTGGGAATACAACAGTAAGCTCTTAGGAATTTGAAGTACAATAAAATATATTTAATATACTATTTAATATTTTAGCAAAAATTTAATTTACTAAGTGTACAATTAAGTTATAAATATATTTTTAAGAGTAACAAAATAAATAAAGACAATTAAAGAATATTCTAAAATAAAAACATGGACATGTTACCAGGCACCTTCTGATTATCAAAAGTACATGCATACATGTCTTCCTCATGTTTGTGTTCATGTGTGTGTCCATATTTAATGATTAGAAAAACACGGAAAGAAGGTTCATACTCTTAAAAATCATCTAGCACAA
>JADRCC010538463.1:0-11608 GCA_019843855.1 Hylomyscus alleni
ATGCCACTGAAGGAGTTTCCTGGTCAAGGAGGGCAGCCATCCAAGGAAATGCTTTTCCAAGAAAAGCATACAAAAATTGTAATAACTGTGGTTCAAGGGGACCAGGTTCCATCTGAAATAGGAGCAGAAATTGGAAGTATTATCATGTAGTACTATGGGTACTAAAGAAGCAAGAAGAAGGCATTCATGAGTGACTTAAATGATGGAGAGCTGATGAAGCTAGGCAATGGATGAGGCTGTTGCAGGAAGCTGTGGTGAAACCCAAGTTGAATGCAGACTCCAGGACGCTAAGATACCAGATCCATGGGATTTTCAACAAACAAAGCTGAAGGCATGACTTGGAGTCAACTCAAAAGAATGGCGATGAGTGTTGAAGGTGGGAGAGCAAGAAGGCTCTGCTCTGATCTTTCCTTGCTATGCCATCACTGTTTCCTCTTGGAATACAAGTGTTTATTTTGTGCCATTATGTATTAGAACAGTGTGACTTGTTTTTGTTTTTGTTTTTGTTTTTTTTAACTTTATAGACACAGTTAAGATATTGCCTTGAGTTCCACATGAGACTTGGATTTTAACATTTTCAAATTGTTTCTTCCTTATCCTGTTTATCATTTGAATAAAGGAGGGCTACTGATTTCTTAGAGATAGTTTTGTATCCAGCCGCTTTGCTGAATACAAAATTTATCAGCTGTAGGAGTTTTCTGGTAGAATTTTGGGGGTTGCTTATGTATACTATCATATCATCCATAGCATAGTGATACTTTGACTTCTTCCTTTCCAATTTGTATCCCCTTGATCTCTTTTAGTTGTCTTATTGCTCTGCTAGGACTTCAAGAACTATATTTAATTCATAAGGGGAGAGTGGGCAGCCTTGTCTTATCCCTAATTTTAGTGGAAATACTTTTTCTCGCCATTTAGTTTGATGTTGGCTATTAGCTTGTTGTATATTGCTTTGATTATGTTTAGGTATGTGCCCTGTATTCCTGATTTCTCTAATACTTTTAATGTGATGGGGTGTTTGATTTTTTTTTTATCAAAGGCTTTTTCAGTGTCTAACGAAATAATCACGTGATTTTTTTCTTTCGGTTTGCTTATACAGTGGATTATGTTGATGGATTTCTGCATATTGAACTATGGGGACTTGTGAATTTTGACTAAAAGTGTTTTACATAAGAGTTGGCCATGTGTAAATGGGGATAGAGAATGGAAGGTAGTGGCAAGTGGTTCCAGAATTGAAAGTTAAACTTAGTTGTCAGTTTTAATATACATCATGAAAATAAATCTCTAGGAGTGTTTGTCAGGCATTATCTACATGAGAATAATTTAGGATTGATGACTCATTTTAAATATGGACATTACCATGTCATGGGCTGGGCTGTTGGACAGAAATAATAAATAAAAGGAGAATGTAGGCTATGTATAGGCATTTATTGCACCCTCTTCGTTGACTGCAGATGCAAAACAATCACCTTCTGCCATACTTTCATTGACATGAAAGACGTATCCCCTAGAACTGTAATCCAAATTCAACAGTAGAAGTTACCAGTATGACGGTCTTCTGGCCCTGGATCTCTGTGTTTTCCTCATTGGCACTGAGCTTTTAAGAGAAGCAATGTGCCGGGCGGTGGTGGTGCACACCTTTAATCCCAGCACTTGGGAGGCAGAGGCAGGTGGATTTCCGAGTTTGAGGCCAGCCTGGTCTACAGAGGGAGTTCCAGGACAGCCAGGGCTACACAGAGAAACCCTGTCTCAAAACAAAACAAAACAAAACAACAAAAAAAAAAAACAAAAAAAAAGAGAAGCAACACATTTTTTTTTTTACCTTTGTATCCTCCTTATATATCGATATTTAGTTTTGACTGGTTGGCCTCTTTGTCACTGGAACTTCAGTCTTGGCTAAAGAATTGTTAACTGGCATTCTATATTGATTTTCAATGTGTGCTAACCCTTCTTTTAAATTTCAACCTGGAGAATATGCCCACATGAAAACAAAATATGTAAATTGCTGAAAATGCCACATACTTTGACATGGAGAAATATGTAGGTCATAGAGAAATAAAGCTTGAACAAAGCTAATCGATTCTGCCCTGCCGCCTCGCTTGTGCTACGGTAAGGAGGCTTCTGGGAAAAAATGACACCCACAGTCTTACTCAGCTGTGGACCCTGCAAATGACACGACCTGCCAGGTAGTCCTCATTGGTGCAGTAGAGACTTGTCCGTTACCTGGTAGACAACGGCTTTCTGGTTGGATCTGAAGTCTGTTCCATGGGATTAAAATCAATGTGCTGTGTTCGAGACCTAGTAAAAATGCCATGGCTGAGCAGGTGGTAAGCTCCAATTGGGAAGCTCCCACAACTGGTTTTATGAATGGACATGATATGCTTGTCAGATCATTGATATACTTATCAGATCACGTTCTACTATGCTTCCTTGCGGCTGCCGGTGTTGGTCAGAAAAGCTTCTTTTTTCTGTGGGCTACAGTTACGGAAGTGACTCCTAGATGGCCTAAGCTCTGAGAACAAGTGATCTGAACACAGCCCTGGATAAAACATCTTCCTAACTGTGACCAAGGCTTAGGGAACACTGCAGAAGAGGGAGTACGAAGGGGCAAGAGCCAGAGGATGAGGGAGGACTGTCTTTGGAAGTGTCTTTCTGGGCACTCTTGAAATCTGAGCAGCCCATCAACATCCCTTCATGGAAGGCCAGGGGACTCATGAGGCGCGCCCCTCCCTGAACATCTCTAGGCAGGTCATTGTTGTTCAGAAGGAAGAAACCTTTTCTCTAGAGGTATAGAAGAGTGACCGGCTCATCCTCCTAAAGACGGCCTTGTGCACAGACTTGTTCTTCTATATACTCTACTTAAACTCACTCACTGATTAAAAAAAAAAGACAGGAAAATAGAAGGCAGATGAGTTGGGGTGGGCAAGAAAGTACTCAGCAGGATGAAGAAGGACACAAGATACAATAATATCTCATGATGTATTAATAATAACAATCAAAACACTATAGATGTGTCTGAAAATGGCATAATTAAACTAGTTATTTTGTGCAATCATTCTATGCAAAAAATAAGAAGAGCAAAATTTACATTCTAGTCTATATTCTTGGACCTACTCTGGGTAAATAGAGTAGGCTGAGCTCCTAAATGATGTGTACTTTTTTGGAAACATCTGAATATGTAAGGGATAGTCAAGAGAGGAAGAAACTCAATTCAAAGCAGCTCAAGTAGAAGCAAAATTTATTGGCTCATACAATTGCAGAATCCGTGGATGGAAATGTTTGCATTTAAGCTTGACTAAATCCAGACGTTTAAACAATGATATCAGCTTGGTCATCTCTTGGTTTCATATTTATATCCCTCTTCCTGTTGGCCTCACTCTCTCATTCCTTAGACAGGATCCCGAGGAAGCTACATTCTACAAAGATGCTATGTGCCTCCATTGTTAACATTTGAAATGTCCACAGGCCCTTTCTGATTGGGACAGCGTAGATCAGATACTCTCCTGTCACACTAGCCATTAACAAGAAAATATGTGCATCTCAAAAGCTAGAAAACCCTATTATGGTGAGTTTTGTCAACTTGAAATGAGATTCATCTGGGAATAGGGAACGTCAATTGAGAAAATGTCTCCATCAAATTGCCCCATGAGAAAGTTTGTAGTCCACTTTCTTAATTAACAATTGATGTGGGAAGGCCCAGGCCACTGACAGAAGTGCCACCTCTGGTCCTGTGATCCTGGGTAGAATATGGAAGCAAAATGAGTAAGTCACAGGGATCAAGACAGTCCAAAGTCTTCCTCCACGGCCTCTGCTTCAAGGCCCTGCCTGCAAGGTTTCTGCCCTGACTTCTCTTCGTGTTGGACTACAACTGTAAACTGAAACAAGCCCATTTCCTCTCCAAGACACTTACGGTTGTGTGTTTATTAGAGCAACAAAAAGCAAACTTAAGACACACCTCGAGTCCTCCACCCACTCCTATTGTTCATATACTCGCTTTAAATGCACAGAGTCAGACTGGGCAAAATCCCAACAGAAACTCTGGTGCTGGACTGGAAAAGAGTATAAATGTCAACTATGTTAGGCACCACAGATTTCTCTGCAAAAAAATATTCAAACTAGTATTTAGTCAACAAAAGTTAAATTTGCATGCAAAAGAAAAATGTTATGTTTGGTTTATCAGAGAAAAGGTTGTTTATTTGGAGAAAATGCTGTGGTTTTTTTTTTTTAAAGTATGTAGATTATAGTTTGGAAGAAATGGATTTACCAGCCTATTAGCTGTGGTTTATAAGCATGCCATTTGTCGTTTCTGAGATTTCATCTCTTTTTGGTAAAGCACAAGTGATACTGTATGAATTTTGGAGTTCTAAGAAGGAAATCCATCTATTTGAAGTGTGTGAAGTGGAGGTGACATATAATGGGGGGAATTAATCTTAGGGCCATCATTACCCAACTGTCTTCTATCCGCTGTCGCCACCTTTCCTTCCATCTTCCTGCAGATGAGCAGCTATTAATAATACAAATGGGCCAGTGTTAGGGTGTCCAGGCTTCAAAAATACCTGCTCACACCCATCCAGCTTCCACCCACACCGCATCGGCAGTTAGTAACCTGGGATACAGTTCAGAATCACCCAAGGATGAGCCTAAAACTCTTGATAGTCAGCCTTCAGCCCTACACAAATTAAGTCACAACTTGAGACCCTTGGAGACTCAAGGTGCTCTCAACGTCTATCCAAGGTTGACTGCCATCTTCTTACATTCTTTGAGTCTTTGTCACCTGATATAGATTAGTGGTACACTGTGGTATTCATGGCTATGCCTATAGTAGCCAGTTCTTTCATTTTTCTGGGGTTTCGATACCTTGGACATTGGCTGAGTGATGAGGGACCATGCCTGCCAAGCCCTAGAAATAGCAAAGACCTTGGCCTTCAGGTATCGTTCAACCTCACTGACAAAGTCACATCCTACACCCAGACATGGCCTTTATCAGAATGTTAGGGCTGAGTTTTGACAGTGGGGGAAATTACCATGCCTTAATTACAAACCCCAATCAAAGTATCCAGCCATAATTCTGCTTGCCCAGCTTGTATGCAAAATAAGCTTTGCTTCTCCATGGGCCTCCAGCTGTTCAGGTTTGTCTCCCCAGGTGGTCCCCAATGCTGTCCCCATGTCCTGCCAGGTGGTCTCTGGGTTGTGCCCTATGTCTCCCCAAGTGGTACCCAAGGCTATACCCCATGTCTCCTCAGGAGGTCCCTGTGGTGCTCTTGAACTAAGTCTTCCAGGGACCATCATTTCTTTATCTGTTGCTTCATTATTCTTTGAGTTTTCTATGGACACAGTCCTTTAAAATTGTTTCCACCAACGCCAACTATGGCTTAGGGAAGTTACCATAGTTCACATTTTCTTACTATCCCCAAAGTATTTAATTTAGTGTACTTAGTATTTGCTGGTTAAGTGATCACATTTAAGACCTGGTGATTTAGATATTATTGTATTAAACTGTTTTTTTTTTAAAGATTTATTTATTTATTTATTATATGTAAGTACACTGTAGCTGTCTTCAGATGCACCAGAAGAGGGCGTCAGATCTCATTACGGGTGGTTGTGAGCCACCATGTGGTTGCTGTGATTTGAACTCAGGACCTTCCGAAGAGCAGTCGGTGCTCTTCCCCGCTGAGCTATCTCACCAGCCCCTGTAACTGTTAATAGTTCACCAGAAAAGACTCAAGCCTGACTTAAACAGTGTGAATTGTAGCCGATAGTAGTTCTTACAGGAAAATGCATACAGGATGCTGTGAGAGACTATTATAAGGTTTCCCGGACCAACCCTGCCCAGTCTCCTGATACATCTTACATTTACCTCCCTTAACAAAAGAACCTCAAGCAGGCTTATGATTTGATATATATTTTTTTAATGGTCTTTTTCAGACAGGTTCTCACCTGCTTATAAAATCAACATAGACAGTATTCAAGGCCAAGAGCAGGTTAAAACCTAGTCACCTCGTTATTGCCTTGACTGGGGGTAGAAATAAAGTCTAGAACCCGGTGACCTCATTAGCTCCCTGTTTACTTGACTCCGGTTGAGGAGCCAGCAGAGCCTTAATGAGGTGACTGAGTTCTCCTCTCATCCACTTTGGCTCTGGCAAGGAACAGGAATCTAAGGTAGATTAGGAGATTTGAAGAAATCCCCAGTAGAAATCATAAACCACACCAGCCGAGTACTGAAAGGGTTGCGACTCAAGCCCCAGGGCTTTCTAGCATGGAGCACACTTAGGCAAATGTCTGGCTGGCCGTCATTTCACTCCAAAGCATCCCTCTGTAGAGATGTCATAATGGCCACCACTGGATAGATGGAGAAACTGAGCCTTGGAATGGCAGGTAACTTGTTGAAGATCATATGGCCAATGATATGTGCCAGAAAATGTCGTTCTCCCTTTTGAGTCTTCCCTCCTCTTCACCTTAGAAGGTTGTTGTGTGAACATGTCCAGGGGATTCTGAGCGCAGTGGGGAAGGGGAAGCCCTGAACTTTGGCAGTGGTTTACAAACAGTGGGTCACGATCTGTTAAGGGTGTCTCGATGGAGACCTGCAGTGTCACATGAAGGATGAACAGAATGAACGAGCTGAAACTTTCAGAGTGCAGTGCGTGTAACTGGGCTATTTCTCTGAAGCATTTACCTCAGCCTAATAACGCATAAATAAAAGGCTGTTTATACACGATTCTACATGTGCGCCCTTCGAATCTGGATGAACGTGGATTCCTCCCTGTGGTTATGGCTTCAAAGGCATTTTTAAAGGAGTTACCTCTGAGGTGCTCTTGCAGAGGACTCAAGTTCTATTTCCAGCCCCCAGGGGAGGAGACTCACAAATGCCTGTAATTCCAGCTCCTAGGCGACTCAAAGCCTCTGGCCTCTGCAGGCACCAAAGCTCCCATGCACAGTCTCCCTCCACCACCACACACACATAATTAAAAACAATCAAACACATCTTTTTTAAAAAGTACTTATCTAGGGGTTATGGCCTGGCAGTAGGGCCCGTGAAGAGCATACCGCACTCTTGGAAAGAAACCCTGTGTTTTTGGAAGCAACGTCTTAACAGTTGTTTTTTTTTCTCGGAGTCGGTTTGCCAGGGACTGAGGAGGCAGTACAGCAAATAGGAACTGTCCTATCAGGAGAGAATGCCCCACTCGTCCCTCCTTGACCCCTGGAAATCCCCGCAGCTTTGGTTCTCTGCTGTTGATGCTGCTGGAGGCTATCAGAAAAAAACAAAACAAAACAAAACAAAAAAACCCCACAGTTCATGTGAAGACATGAGGTTTGATTGTGACATGGTAAACCTGGGGTAGTTTGCATGAGGCAGACTTCTTGTTAGAGTACTTCTAATCCTCTCATGGAGGCAGACTAGGTGCTTCCTTGTTTTTGCAGCTGTTGCCGATTCTGGTTTGGACCAAACTGCTCTCAGCTGGGAACCCGACGCGTTTATAATTTTTAATAGTAACGAAACTCACGTGATTCAAGAAGTTCTCTGAAATGTTACAGCCCTTTTTTTTCATGAATCATATTTTTTCGTACTTACTAGAAGGCAGTTCCGTTTGAGTTGTACTTTGAAGGCTTTTTTTTTTTTTCTTTTTTCTTTTTTAATTGTCCCTGTTTAACCGAGGAAAAGCTAAGCTGGTATCACCTGACATATGAGCCCACACTGTCAAACCCGAGGTTAACAAAACAAGGAGCAAATGGCTTTTGTTTACTGCTGCTTAGAAGACAGGAGAAAACTTAAAAGGATTGAAAGTCATGTTGGCCAAAGATCACCATGTTTTCCCGGAGGCTTTCTTGTTCGCACTTTCCATGGCTTGCTCTATGTAGTCATACACATATCTGCCCCCAACTGTCTACACATGGCCAGTTTCACTTAGCTGTATTAATACTGATGACATGAATACACTTCTCTTTCTCCAAAAAAGCCTTCGCTTGTAAAATAGGTACCCATCACATCCGCATTCCCAGTGTGCCACAACAGGTAAGATAGCCAGCCATCTCTGTCCTCTGAAAGGTTGTTGAACTCAGCATTGTTACGGATTACAGAGATCCAAGCCCACTGATCTCTACCCAGACCCTGCCTAACTTGTGGCATGGAAGATACTGTCAGAGTCACTGGAAACTACGCATTTATGACACTTAAGGTCTGCAGTCTTGACGTGCACTTCTGTTTGTGGGTTGGCTGGAGACTCAGGAGGGACCAAATACAGGTTGACAGGGGATGAAGTATCTCAGTATCTGGTGAAACATAGACCCCTAAGAAAACCTAATAGCTAAGACAAGTAATATCGAGTTACACACAACAAATTAAAATCCCTTACATGGTGAGATTCCCTGGTGTCTTTTCTACTGGTTCTTGCTTTGATCTCTCATAGCTGTGTGTGATGAAAATCCGAATGGAATAAAAAAAATTCAAAGCAAACAATATTTCTCTTTCACAAAAATGGGTGTCGAAATATACCAAAGATTTAATTTTTTTTATCAAAATTTAATGAATGTGTCAAGCTATGTAATAGCAGACACGACGGTGAGGAATTCCTGATATCAGTACCTGGGCAGAGCCCACACCATGTCCCTTTGCTTCTGCAGCTGCTACTGTATGAAATAAGGTGTGGGATACGGAGGAGAAGAGAAGAAACGGATCCTACCCTTTTCTCAATGTTTATTTCACAAAGCCACATGACACTTCATTTTCACAGGTGGCAGCCAGCCTGTCCTTTGATAAGTGATCTTATAAAACGTAATAAATTAATTCTGCCCTAAGTTTTAATTAGATGGAATTCATCTGCATCAAAACCTTTACAACTAATGCACAGGCTTCCTGTGAGCACTGCCAATAATGCAGTTGTCCACACATCCAACTTTATTAAAACTTTCTCATTAGCCGGGTGGCGGCGGCGGCGACGCACGCCTTTAATCCCAGCACTTGGGAGGCAGAGGCAGGCAGATTTCTGAGTTCGAGGCCAGCCTGGTCTACAGAGTTCCAGGACAGCCAGGGCTACACAGAGAAACCCTGTCTCGAAAAAACCAAAAAAAAAAAAAAAAAAAACAAAACAAAAACAAAAACCAAAAACAAAAACAAAAAAAACCTTTCTCATTGAGATTTCTATTTGCTATTCTCTACACCTGGAAACAAACACACAACCATTAAATTAAACAAAATGGAATTTGCTATTAGAAATAAAACTTAAACAAAAACAAAAGGCCCTGAACAAGTCTGGCATCAGGTATTCGGCACAGAAGAAGGCAAGTGGGTGGTATGTTTATGGTAAAATAGGCACACGGCTACATGCTTCTGTTGAAGCGAACTTTGTAAGATTCGGCCTCACCTCTTATCCCTAATATCTACATCCTATACATAACCTAGATATAGTGATGGTTACACAGGGTTTTATTTGCATGTTTATTTCTTTGATTCTCAGATGTCTTGATGAGAGAGACAATACCTTATTGATATTTGTATTTGGTCCATGGCACAAGATAGGTACTCAAACAGTAGGCATCTTTTACTGTGTTAATTTGCTCACACCAACATACAAGTATGTAATACATCCTGTATGCAAATATAAATGCAGGTGCATGCCTGTGTATGAATAAATATAATACCATGACATTTCTAAATAAGATATCTTGATATGCTTAGTGATGAGGTTTTCTATCTAGGGCATTATTCTACCAGGAAATCCTGTGAACACCTGCTTCGCTTTCTTAATGAGAACAGTAGCCAGTGGTCTGGAGGTGTAGGTGACAGCAGGAACCTACTTCGAGAACAATAAGCAGAGTGTCTCTTTGAGGGGAAATGCTGCTGGTTCTGAGCCTGGAGAGTGGCCCCTCTGGAAGGCACCTGGCTACCACGAAGGAAGGCAGTGTGTGTGGCTTCTAGGTGATGGTTACGCATCTGAGCTAAAAGTGATGAGAGCTTAAGATGGTCCTCGGAGCACACAAGTGGGAGGCTTTCAGCAGGTAGTGTGCAGGGAAACGAGGCATCCTTCCCAGCATCGGACACGCACTACACACGTGTATCACACACATGTGCACACACATATACTACACGTGCATCACACACATGCGCTGTCTGTCAGGACTTTCAGATGAAACACAGCACATGATAATGAGAATGTTGTGATGGGGGCTCTCAGATAGCTATGTTCCTGTTGTAGTACAGAGCAAAGAAAGAGTCCTTGACAACAGTTTCCAGAGAGTTTGGCCAATTAAGATGTAAGCAGAGCACGGGACTTCTAGCTAATAGGAGCAAGGAAATGTATGGCAGTAAAAGGACTGAGGGAGGCTGTGTTGTAAGCAGTGATATGCAGCTATTCTTCTGGGAGACAGGGGTGTGTGTGTACTTGGTTTCTGAAAGGGAGAACATACTGTAGTCATTGGTGGGTTGTTGTACTTGCAGCTGGAAAGGAAAGAACTCTTCTCTAGAGTAGCTTTGTGAGGAAAGTTTTTATATATGTATACATGTATATACATATATATACACACATATGTATACACAGATACATAGATCTATACACACACGTTTATACACACACATATATGCGTACATATGCATGTGTATGGCTCAGCAGGTAAAGGTACTTGCCATACAAGCCTGTCCACCTGAGTTTGATCCTTAGATCCCATGTAAAATGCTATTCTAAAAGTTGTTCTCTAGCCACACATAGGTTCAGTGACTGGTGTGACCACATACAAACCATACGGACACCACAATAATAAATTAATTAAAAAAAATTTATGTCTAACTGTGGGCTTTAAAAAGTTCAATTACAAAGCAGGAGCTCAAGCAGCTGGTCCTAGCACATCTAACAGTCAAGAGCAGAAGGAAATCAATCCATGCATGCCTGCTCCTTCTTCTACTTGCAAGCATCAGGCTTTTTCCTGTCCTGTATAATTCAGGACCCCCTGCCTAGGTAACAGTGCTGCCCACAATGGGCACACCACATCAATTAACAACTCAGACTGTCTCCAAAGGCAGGCCACCCTGATGTAGGCATTCCTGCCACTGAGATTCCCTTCTCTGGTGATTCTACATTGTGTCAAGATGAAGGTTAAAAGGAACAGACACAAATCACTTGCCATGTTAATGATTATAGTGTTTCATTACAATGGCATAATAACTTTTATTGACCTATATTCATTGTGTATAGTGATAGATTTAATGAACATGTTTTCATTCAAATATAATATGCTCCTTAAAAAAAAAAAAAAAAGTTCAATTACTTGAAAATTTTCCTTCTTTACCTCATCTCACCTCATCCCTTTCTTCCCGAAATAAGGGGGACTTTGGAAAGAAGTCTGCTGTCTGTTGGGAATCTCAAGTCCCCAGACAGAAGGGAGGTAAAGACCTTGCATTCCTTAGTGTGTTTGATTTTTCTAAGAAATATTATAATTAGAGAGGAAGCAATGAATCTATGAAAAATTATATAAAGAGTAAAACACTTGAACTCCCCTCAGAGAAAGAAAATGTTAGACTTGACATTCAATGTTTTGTGGATGAAATTCCTCAGGGTGGGGGGAGCGGAAGTGGGAGGTGGAGGAGTGGCTAGGAGGCTGATCTGAGGGAGCACAGCTGCAG
>JADRCC010538467.1:0-29716 GCA_019843855.1 Hylomyscus alleni
CCCCCCCCCCCAGCCTGTGGGTGGTGAGAGATTTACAGATCTTGCACAAGGCCTGGAGGGGCCAAGGAGCTGCAAGGCCACTTTAGTCAGAACAGCTCCCCACCAAGGCCTTCACCTTTCTCCTCTAGGGAAAAAAAAAAAAAAAACTTACTCACCTGATAGAACAGGTTGGAGCTGCCAGGACGATGGCTATCACTCTATTTGGGATCCCGCCCCCTGGAGACTAGGTGGCTCCCAACTTCCTACATTCCTTGGGTGCTCTTCTCTGCCCCCGGGTCAGGGAGAGGTGCTGAGGGCAGGGTGGACGATAGAACAGGGAGACAATGTTCAAAGGGGTCTCCTATAGCCTGGCAGGCTACACGGAGCTTCTGGGCTCGTGCTTACCAAGTGGTTATGGCTCTGCCCCACCCCCCAGTCCCCTCAGATTATGTGTGAGGTGTTACACATGGAACTCAAACATCCTAGAGAAGTCCCAATGTGTAGGCACCACTTTCAGAGTGAGTGTGTGTGTGTGTGTGTGTGTGTGTGTGTGCTTTGGGGGGGGTGGGTAATCTCTCTAGGAGGGAGAAGGGTACAGATGATAAGATAGGGACAAGAAAATATACAAAATCTCTGGCTTGGTGGTGTCTTACATTTCAGTCAGAGTCTGAATACACTGTAGTTGTCTTAAGACACATCGGATCACATTACAGGTGGTTGTGAACCATCATGTGGTTACTGGGAATTGAACTCAGGACCTTTGGAAGAGCAGTCCATCTCTCCAGCCCCCCTCAGCCAGAGTCTAAAAATGCTCTAAGAGACTCTGCCCCATGGAAGGTCTGAGCCCAAATCCCTCATCTTTAGTTCGTATTCAGCTAAGCTTAGCTGTCAGGCTTCTCCTGGGACGGATCCCTGACTCTTTCCACATCCAAGGGTGCTGTCCAGGGGAGTCCTTGTCTTTCCTGGGGGGCAGCTGAACTCTTAGAGTGTCTCCTAGGTTCCATCCCCACCTGCATAGAGAAGCCCAGGACCTCAGCCGGGGACGGGGGGTGGGGGGGTGGGGGGGGATGTGCACTGCTAACCACTTAAAAGGGCAGGTGAGCATCTCTCCAGCAGGTGAGGACCCGGAGCCTTTGAACAGAAGGGGGTGGGGCTTCTGTCTGAGGATGCTAGGAAACCATAAGCCAGGGCTTACAGCCGGTGCCACTGGGTTGTGGAGGCACCAGGAAGCTGGTCTCTTCCTCTCCCCACCTGAGTCCAGACTTCTAAGAGAGTCCTGCTGGTGTGGGGGACAGTGATCTGAGTAATGTCTCAAGTGCCTAACCGGCTGGGTGGACTTGCCCACTGTCAGGCCCTACCCCGTGTGGTCAGTGGCCACTCCCAAGGGACAGGCCAGGGGAAATGGTAGGGAAAGGATTGAAGCTGAGCTTTAACCCAGCCCAGCAGGGTGAGATGGAGAAAAGCCCAGTGTGGGGGGAGAAGGCGCTGAAACTTTCCTCCTGCCGGGAGTGGGGTCCACACTCTGAAGGAAAAGGAAGTCAGGGAGGAAAGGTGGCTCTGCTCCCATGGCCCCCTCCCCCTGCCACCGGCTCTCACCAGAGTGGGCCGGGCTGGTCAGGACCTGCCTCCTGCCTGCCTTCCTCCGCAGCAGGTCGAGGGAAAATTGCTCCCCGTGTTACTACTCTTGATTTTTTGAAGCCAGATCAAAGGTGGGACCCAGCTGGGAGCCCTAGTAAAATCTCAGCAATGTGGAGCCTTGGAGTTTCTGAGGTGAAACTAGGAACCAGGGGAGGGGGGCCCATCCCGGACTGGGGCTTCAGGGGTCAGAGGCCAGAGGGAGAGTGGGAAGGGACCTGGGGCAGGAGGGAGCTAGCTGGTGGGTGGGAGCTAGGCCAGCAGCAGCAATTTAAAGGCTCCAAGCAGAGTGGAGGCTTTGGCGGGCGCTGTTGTCCTTTCAGTACAGTGATCCCCAACAACCTCAGTGGCCAAAACAAGCAGAAGTCCCCCCCTTCCATCACCATCCCCTCTGTCACCAGTACTTCTCATAACAGCAAATTCTCAGCTTAGGGGGGACCCTATTGTTCTCCGAGGTAGACAGCAGGATGGTCTGCTTCCTGGGCCTGGGTGCAACCGAAAAGAACCTTATTTCTCATTTTTATGGAGCTAGGGGTGAAACCCTCGCAATGCAGGTAAACACAAGTCCTTTCTTTCTTTCTTTCTTTCTTTCTTTCTTTCTTTCTTTCTTTCTTTCTTTCTTTCTTTCTTTTTTCAGTTTTTTATATTGGTGTCCTTATGTAGTTCAGGGTAGCCTGAAGTTCATGATACTTCTCTTGCCTGAGTACTTGGATGCTGGGTGGGCACTGCCACAGGAGACTTTCCTATTTCTTCTATACTTTCCAGAGGAAAACTGAAAGCTGAGACTCAGGCCTGTATCCAGGCCTGCCTGCACCCTCTTCCTCCCGGTCTCAGATCCCTCCCAGGTGAGCCATGTGATGGTTCTTATCCTTCAAAAGGTCAAAATTAATTAATTAATTTATTTATTTATTTATGTATTTATGTATTTATTTAATGGATATTGGTGTCTTGCCTGCATATGCATCCGCGCACCACATGTGTGAGTTACAGGTGGTCGTGAGCCACCCCTGTGGGTTGCTGGAAATTGAATCTGGGTCCTCTGGAGGAACAGTCTGTGCTCGTATCCTCTAAGCCGTCTCTCCAACCCCCCCCACCCCCCCTGAAGTCATCTCGCTTCCCCTGCCTTCTCCTTCTCCCTAAGGTCTGATCTGTCTCTCTCCTTCCTAGGAAGCGCCTTGCTGTCTTCTAACATCGTGGCATGGAAGAGGTTAATTGCGGCCAAAGCATGAGGACCTGAGTTCAGATCTCCAGCACCCATGTCCAAAACAGAGTGTGGTAATCCACATTCATAACCCAGGTTCGGGGAAGGTGGAGACAGAAGTCTAGCTGAATCTCCAGGTTCCAGTTCAGGGAGAGACCCTGTGTCAAGAACTGAGGTGAAGAGTGACTGAGGAGCACAACTGTTGCCTTCTTATGACCACATGCATACACACGTGCGAATACCAGTACTCACACACCACACACACATGCACACAGAAAAAGCATGCCCTGTGCCTTTTTTGTAGAGAGATGCTATAGGGGAGAGCAGCTGTGTGCGTGTGTTGGGGGGAGGCATCCCAAGACCCTACTTTCCTTTTCTCAACAGTCCTGACTAGGACCATGAAAGACTGGAAGCCATGCCCATCAGAAATGACCACGTCTTCGGCGCTTGGCACTTCCACCGTCCCCTGGCTAACTTTCTTTAATTAAGGCCTCTGTCCTCAGAACTGCAGACACTTAGGCCCCCCCATTGAGTCTTCCTCACATTGAGGTGATGGCTACGCAGAGCCGGATGGGCGGTATGTGCGTGTGAGGATGTGGGTCTGGGTGCGGAGGGAAGGACAGGAGTGCCACCCTACAAATTATGCTATCACCAATTCACTGTGACCTCAGCCAACTTCAGCACCTTCTCGGGCCTCGGTTTCCCCTGGTCGTAAAATATGGGGTTAATTGTCCCTCCTAGGGAAGCTGGGAGGGTTAATTGGGCAATGGCTCTGAAGAGGAGATCTATAAATACAAGGGATCATTAGAGGGTATTTCACAGCCGTTTTGTGGCCCCGATGGTATTATTAATATGATTCCTGTTATTGTTATCGTCACCATCGCCCACTTCCCGAGTCTCTGCCAGCTGGGCCCTGCTTCCAGGTGAAGGGGCTCTGCCAATAGCCTCTGTGACCCTCCAGAGTCTCCGGGGACCCCTCAAGGAGGTTATTTCATTGTGGCTTTACAGAGAGAGTCAAGAGCTTTAAGGGGAGAGGGGCCTGGGGGTGTGCCATGCTTGCTTAGCGAATGCCGCCGAAGGCTTTCTAGTCTGCTGCGGGAAGCTCTGGGAGCTCGGTGACTCTGTGGAAGTGTGCTCATGGGGAGGAGAGAGAGGGTCAGCAGGAGCTGAATTGTAGGGGCTTGAGGTGGATGGTGTTTCCTAGGACGCTAAGGGACTGGGTCAGCAGGAGCTGAATTGTAGGGGCTTGAGGTGGATGGTGTTTCCTAGGACGCTAAGGGACTGACTGGCAGGTGGGAATGTGCTCTCTTGAGGAGGCAGATGTCTCTTCTTAAAGGAATCTCTTTGTAGGGGTCCTAGCATTCTCACAGCCTGGGGATGAAGGAGGGCCAATAGTAGGCCTAGAATACCCACCAGGTTATCTTGTGCTTCCTGCTTTTGGCAGGTTAAACCATGGTCAGGGGCTTCTGAAATGCCGTGGGTGCCCTCTGGCGGCAACACGTGAAAGCTGCAGAGGACCGACAGCTGCCCAAAGAGCACCTCCTCCTGCCCTTTCCTCTGGAGGTAGTGCAGAACCCACCCAGGAGGGACAGCAAGAAGCAGGCAAGAAGGAAGAACCCTTTGGGAGGGATGGCTGGAATGTCCTTGCTGGGAGATTCTGTGGCAGTTGGCCAGCAGCCATCCACTTGGGCAGGAAGGCCAAGGGTAGAGGGAGCTGGGGAGTCAGGGCAAGGGACGGAAGTGGTATCCCTGGGTTTGCAACAGGGGTGGTTGGTGGCTGTATGTGTGCACCGGGATGCACAGTAGGGGGAGCTAGAACATACAAGGGAATCCATCTTTGGTGTTCCTGGAAGACTGGAGTGGCCGAGACCACAGAAATCATGGAGGAACCTAGGAGGACAAACAAGAGCCATGGTTCACCCAAACCAAGGGTTCCATCAAGCCACTGTCGGGGGCTTGTGCGTCAGGGCATCAGGGATGTCTGGGAGGGTCTTCCTCATAGATGAAGAGACAATGGAGAAAGAAAACCAGAGGAGGAAAAGGAAGAGGCTATAGGGAAATCCTAAGGCAAAAGTGAGCACCCTCAAGTGGCTGTAAAGATCTGAGGACTCGTCCTGTCAAGCGTGGGCCATAGGAGGGAGTGTGACCCAGTGTGGAGCCCAAGGCTGCCTGCCCTCAGACAAAGGCTGTCAGGACATGCCTCTAGACCATAGGCCAAGAGCAATGTTGAACCTTGTGGATCTTTCAATAGGATGCCCCGGAAGCTATCTGCAGCTTCCGGGGGTCAGGGACCATGACTCCATGTGCCTCCTTCAGAGTGCTCAGCATCCTTGAGGACTCTAGATAGACAAGGGCAGGCAGCCACATGCAGAAGAGACCAGGGAGGGCTGAGAAGCAGGGAGAGCACAGGAGGGCTTCCCAGTGAGCCAAAGCTAGGGAAGACATGAAGCGGACGGACATGGAGCAAGCTGAGCCTGAGTGAGAAGTGCTCAGAGGACGGCCAACGGCTGTGCGCCTGCCATGGGCACCGTCCTGGGAGTGAAGGGGGCAGAGTGGAGGTGAGGGTAGACATGGGCTGTAAGTGGTGGAGAACAGGTGACTCTGCAAGCTAGCAATGGGGATAGAGTGGAAACGTGGACTAGGAGGAGGCTCAAAGCGGCTGGAGGCAGCACCGACAGGACCTGCTTCCAGACCCACCAGGGGCAAGATGGCGTCATGACGTGGGTGATGTGGGCAGACACAGCTGGAACCAGCTAACCACCTTTGCTCTTCAAACGCCACTGCAGGTAGGGTGGGACAAGGAGATATTGGGGAAGGAGAGGCGGGAGTGGGTTGGCTCAGGGCCTTTGGTGAAGGAATGCTTTTGTGCCTTGCTTACACACATGGATTATCTGTGGTTCTTCTTCATACACGTGCTTGGTCCCATCCAAGGGACTGACTTCCTAGGATGAGACAGGAGCCCAACTTCACAACTGGCGAAAGGCCGTCTGCTGGGTCTGACGGATGGTCAGGGGACTGATGTGGTCACAGCACTTGCTCTGCATGCACAAGGCTTTGGGTTCCATCCCCAGTACAGAAGCCGGGCATAGTGGAACCTGCTGCCTGGTCTCTTCCTTCTCTTGGGAGAGAGAGAACAACTTGGAAATGAAGACCTGTGAGAGAAAAAAAAAATTGTGTGGTGGTCTGAGGGGGCTTATAAATGAACTTCAAAGACTCCATCAGTAGGGCAGGTGGTGTGGTTCAGTGGAGTACTGGTTCAACATGCATGAGGCCTTGGATTCAATGCCCAGGGTCAAGGGACAAACAAACAAATGCCAAGGGTCCCTGTTTTTGTGCCTTTAATAAGAGTAATAAACCTAAAAACAAAAACATACATAACACTCAGAAGGCAGAGGCAGGTGGATTTCTGTTGAGTATGAGGCTAGCCTGGTCTACAGTGAATGACAGCCAGGGCTACACAAAGAAACCCTGTCTGGAGAAAAAAAAACAAATAGCCAAAACCCCAAAAAATAAACAAACAAACAAAAAACTTGACAAGCTTTGAAAGGGGTGAACCATTCAATTCAAAGCTAATGGTGCCAGTTGGATCTCATGGTCCATGCCTGTGAGCCTAGCACTTGGGAGATAGAGGCAGGAAGATTAGGAGTCCTGGGCAAGCCTGGGCTATTTTCGACCCTGTCCTAAAAACAACTAACCACCCAATCAGGAAACTACTGGTGAATTCTAGGTTTTCTCCCTTTTCCCCCACCCACATTTTCTGTGTGTTCTTCATGATAGGGCCTCTGGGAAGGACAGAGTTAGCGACCTCAGCTTTGTCCTAGGAGAGGTCTCCACCCAGCAGGATAGTCAGCCCCACCTCCCCACCAAAACCCCTGCACCCTATAGTGCACCTGAGTCACCCAACCCGGGCGGAGTCCTTGGCTACACAGCAAAGCAAGCCAAACTGGAAACTGGCCTGGGAACAGAATGTATGGGCTCAACAAGTCTTATGCAGATGTAAGTGTATGCAAAGTCGTTCCTGAACTCCAGAATCCATTTCCTGATCATCTCGGATAGAAGCCCCGGTTCTTCCACTGTAGTTCAGTCCCTTAGGGCCGCTGTGAGGGAGGATTAGGGCTCAGTGGTAGAGAAGGCCTCAGATGTGGAGGCCCTGGGCTCGATTCCCAGCCCTGAAACAAACAGGAGAAGAATGGGAAAAGGGAACCCTTCATCTCAGCCAGTGACAGTCCACAAGCAAGGCCAAGCTTGGCTGCGCAGGAGTGAAGAGACCAGATTTTGATTTTGATCAGGGCCTTTAAGGTCCACGACAAAGGGAAGGCTTACCTAAGGAGAAAGGGAATTCATTATGAAAAGACTTCTGTGTTTAGGGACTGTGACACCTTTCCTTGAGAGAAAAGACTAGGGAAGCAAAGAAGGTGAGAAAAGGCATGAAAGACGAGAGTGTGGAGGGTGTGTGTGTGTGTGTGTGTGTGTGTGTTAGGGTGAAGGACCTAGCTTAAGCAGAAATTTTTGATTTTATAAAGAACATAGAGTCCCAATGAAGGAATGGTGCGTGGGCATACATGTGCACATGGAGGCCACAAAGTCTGGCACTAGGTTGGCAGCCAGCAGACTCCAGTCTCTGCCCCAACCTCACATGTGAGAAGTGGGGTTACAGAGGCTGGGCCCTGAACTCAGACCTCCCAAGTTTGAGCAGCAAGTGACTTCTACCCAGCCCCAAGTGAAGGATTCTAGCCACAGGACTGATAGCATCTAATGTTTGATGTTTCAAAAACTAACCAGAGAGAGGTGGACCGGTAAATCCAAATTACTATATTCTAAGCATTTGGCTCTTTATTGTTATTTTTGTGTTTGTGGTTTTTTGTTTTGTGTGTGTGTTGTGCATGAGGTGGGTTTTTGGGTTTGTTGGTGTGTGTGTATGTTTGTGTGATTTTTTTTTAGACAGGGTTTCTCTGTATAGTCCTAGCTGTCCTGGAACTCACTCTGTAGATCAGGCTGGCCTTAAACTCAGACATCTGTCTGCCTCTGCCTCCTAAGTGCTGGGATTAAAGGTCTGGGTCACTGCCACCCAGTTTGGCTCTTTATTTTGTTATCACTTTATTTCAGCAACCTTTCCTTCAAAGTGACAGGAAGGAAAGAAGGGAAAGGAAGATAGAAGAGGTGAAGAGAAAAATGTAATGAGAGCTGAGGTGTAGCTCGATGATACAGTTCTTGCCTAGTGTCCGGGATTTGATCCTCAGCACCACAAAATAAGACCCCAGCAGGGATGTGTGTATGTGTCCCACCTACCTGCGATCAATGTCTCTCAAATGTTGATTTGGGAAACTTTGTTACAATCTCCTTACCAGATGTAAAACATTTTTTTTTTCTCATTGTGAGTTAAAACAACAAAACAAAACAAAAAACCCAGGAGGGATTCTACTCTGAGGCAGAGGTGTGAGTGCTCTGGCTCCATCAGGGGTCTAAGGGTCCACTGCAGGTGAGGTGTGGGGTTTCCTGCCCACGCAGGTCTCAAGCCAGCGTGATTTCCCTCTCGATGCCACGCACAGCCTGCCTAAGTTAGTCTTTCGCAGAGGGCCTGGAAGAGAAAGGTAAATCGACTTGGGATGCTTGTTAAGTACAGCACTTCATATGGGAGGAAATGAGGCAGAGACTAAGCAGGGGCGCTAGGACTCCAGCGTGCAATTCTGCCCACTTGAGGCGCGGGTTAAAATGCAGATTCTGAGCACCCCGAGAAGTAGCAAATGTGACTAGGGACGACCCTAGGGATTTGCTTTTGATAAAGGCTCAGACACGCCTGTCAGGAGCCGTGTGGATCAGGGAAGCTCTGCGAAACATTGGTGAAGATTAACAGGGGCTTGAGATGACATAATGACAATCCCCTCTAGGAAGTGCCAGGTAACCCAACTCCAGCCTGGTCATCGACTCTCCACAGGCGACGGCGGGCGAGGGGTTGAAGAGAAGGCGATGCGCTCACCGGGCACCGGGCACCGCGTATCCAAGAGCTACACTAGAGCCTCTCCACGCCAGACTGTATTGAGAGATGTATAAGCTCTTTATGGGGCATTTCACAGTAGCACTTCTGATTGGCTTTAGGGCAGATCTATCACTCATCTGCTGGGTTAGAGGTGGGTGGAAGGTCAATTACGACCAATACAGAAACACTTCTCAGCTAAGCCCCTCCTCATCCAGCTTCCTGTTGCTGTCCATCAACCTCCTAGCAGGCGGGACTTTGCCTCCCGCCAGTTGGCTAAAGGATACGTCGTTCATTCCTCAGTTGATTTCCGGTTGGTGACTACTACCGTCTATCAGTGACACTTCCTAGCTCTATTGGCCAGACCAACGTCACTCTAGATGCTTCCCAGTGATTGGTTAAAAATGCTGTCGGTCCCCAATGTACCGAACGCTTATTGGTGGGAGCTGCCGTCGCTCGGGCGGTGGCGGGCTCCGGGATTGGCGGGTGCTAGGCGGGCGGTGTCAGGCTCTCGGTGGCGGCGGAGGCGGCGGAGGCCAGGGAGGAAGATGTCGTAATGAGCGGTGGGTCCTGGCGTCTGCCGGCGGCGTCTTCCCGGCCCTCAAGGGTCTGGAAGACGGGCAGAGGCCTCGGGGAGGGGAGGTCGGAACCGGGGGTGCCCCCCCTGGGACTGAGACTGGCGCCGGGGCCCGGCTACGGGAGGGGCGGGGGAGGAAGGATTCCCGCCCGGAGGAGGAGCGCGGCTGGCCGGCCGGGCGGAGGCACCCGGAAGGGGGCGTTAGACTCCCCGCCCCTCGGAGCCCCGGGCGGGAGGGCGGCGCTTCCGGGGTTGGCAGGCGGCGCGGGCAGCGGGGCGAGCCTGGTACCCCACCTGCCCCCCTTGGCCTTGGTCGCGCCGGGCCTTCAGCCTGCGCCCGAGTTTGCTCCACTCAGGCGGCCGACACTCCCTCGGGCTCGTCCTGTGGGCAGCCGAGGCTTGAGACCCTGGTGGTGCCAGTCAAATGGGCCCTGCTGGCCCGGGCACCGCAATCCCGGACGGTGTCAGGACAGGAGGGAACTCCCTTAGGCAGATGACTGTTGAGCGAAAGACAGACTTATAGTGTTTATACCTGGACCCTTGAGCCTGCGTCTAGGTATCTTGGAATTTTAGAAGTTTGAGAACTTGTGAACGGAGCTTCCAGTCTGTGGCCTGATGCCCCTTGCGGGGCGGGGTTGGGCAAAAATGCACTGGAATTCCAAGAAAGCGTAGGCGCTATCGCTCTTAAGAGCTGACCTAAGAAATAAAATAGATGCTCACTGTCTTCCTCCGTCCGCGTTGCTGGCTTAATGGTGCTCAGCTTCCTCCCCTTCCTTCTTAGGTTTCTTTCCCAGTGCCTTTCTAATTTTAGTAGAAAAGGAAGTGTCTTCTGCTCTGGGCAGTTGAGAAACCTGTCCTCACTACATTCCTTGGTTTTGATTCTACTAGTCTGTCATGTTTAGTCGTTTCATAATTAACTTGGTCCAGGGGGACTCCGTTTGGTTTTTCTCCCCCTTTTTAGGAGGTTACTGGATCATTACAGATCAGAATAAAAGTTTAGGCCTGAGAAGGCCCGTAAAAGAGGACAGAAGCAGACCACAGCCAGTGGTCTATGAGCCACGAATTGGCCCAAGGTCCCCTTTATACAAATTTCATTGCAGAAAGGATGGTTATCGTTTCAGTGTGTACTGGCAGGAACAGACTACAGCTGTTTCATACTGTGCCCTAGAAGGTCCTGGGCGTTCCAGAGGACAAAGCCCTGAGTTGACCCCTACCCTCTGAGGTGATGAAGGTTGAATCTAGATCGCCACAAATGTTAGACAAGCACCTCTCCGGCTGAGCTGTATGGTCACAGAGCTGTCTTGGATGGGATTTTTAGGGCTAGAAAGGTTAGGGTGAGCCAGCCCACAGTGAACTGGTAGAGGGAATAATGGAGCCCAGACCACAGTAGCATTTTCCATTATTGACACAAAGAAGTCCATTGTCTGAGTGATGAATATAACTGCAGTGTCTTGTTTTCTTTTAAATCCTTATGGACAAGGAATGGAGCAGATCTCAGAACATACCAGTAGAGCTCATGTCAGTGTTCCAGTGGTTTCTTACTTAGGTGGTGGGGTGTTGAGACATGGTCTTGCCATGGAGCCCTGGCTGTCGTGTATTGGTCCTGTAATTGGTGTAGGCCTTGAACTTGAGGTCCCTGTGCTTCAGCCTCAGCCTCCCAAGTGCCAATTTGCTTGGTTTCTAGTGACCAGACTGACATCAATACCAATTAACATGAATTGTCTTTGCCTGAGGTGATGAACTATCTAAGTGTAGTCCTTCTACTTGGTTGTCCAGAGATTGCCTCTTTGATTAAAACCAACAGCCACAGGGAAAAATAAGCCACTCTAACACCATTATGAGCTCCTAAGCTAGACTGCCAAGGACACAAGCTTTCTGCCAAAGAATACTAAGTAGGATCTGTCCATAACTGGATCTTCCCTGGGCACCCAGCTGCTCTGAGGGGACGAGTCTGACATCCCTGCTGATACCACATAGATGCCTCTACTTAGATTTGACTTAGACTTCGGGCCAGGATCACTGAGAAGGCCCAGTGGGTAAAGACACCTGCTGCCAGGTCTGGTTACCTGAGTTCAATCCTTGTGTCCCACCTGGAAGGAGAGAAACAACTTCAGTACTATTGCTTACAAAGACACACATACACAGAGGGAGAGTGAGAGAGTGCAAAACCAATACATGTATTAAAATATATAAAACAATTTGGCGCTGAAGAGACCTGTCAGAGAAAAGAGGCGGATCGGGCAGTAGTGGTGCACGCCTTTAATCCCAGCATTTGGGAGGCAGAGGTAGGCAGATTTCTGAGTTCGAGGCCAGCCTGGTCTACAGAGTGAGTTCCAGGACAGCCAGAGCTATACAGAAAAACCCTGTCTCGAGAGAAGAGAGGCAGTAAAAAGATTATATGGCAGATGTTTTGGTAAGAAGCCCATGCCTACCCAGCAGGTAGGTAAGTTAATATTTTGGTCTTGAATATCTTAGTTCTTCTGGTAGTTAAGTGTTTTGGAGAAGTTATAATCTCTTGTACCAAGCAGTGACAAGTCTGACCGTTGATGGATATGTGGCAATCCCAAGCTTTCTTTAAGCAAGTGTTGCCCAACCATGGCCTTAGAACAACTTTTAAAGTTTCTTGCGGCCAGCTAGTAGACTCTAGCAGTTTTCTAGACCCTGAGCACTCCCATTTGTGTAGAAATGGGACATTTTTTTTTCCTAAGTTTCCTTCAGTCCATCTTTGTTCTGTCTACACTCAAATTGGAAGCTTTGCTTGCAGATACTGAAAATATCGGTCATTATTTTGGATCAAGTGGATAATGGCCACAGAGAGGAAGAGGCAGAGAGATCTTGCTGTAAAGGTGTATGGAGTGTTGTGAGCACCTCTGGGTTGACAGCATTCTGCGGCCTCATTTTAAGTCTTGTGGGCTGTGAACTTGGAGTAGTCTGTCAGGAAGTCATATACTTCCTTATGTTTATCAGGTGGGATGTCTGGACTGTCCTTTTGGGTGGTTTAAAGGATTTGTGAACGTCTTCCCAGGATGCTCCAACCCAGGAGCCCAGGCTGGGCATGCTGGATGCCCCTAATCCTAACATGAGAGTTTGAGTTCACCCTACGTTACTTATCAAGTTGCAGGCTAGCCTGGGCATAGCAAGACCTTGTCTCAAATGAACAAACACAAGGAAATTATACCCACAGTGTGGGCCAAATAAGTGGTTCTGCTGAGAAATGCGGTCACCCAAGCCATTGATGCTTCTGTGTTCTGCTATGACTACTCAGACACAGCCTATCTCCCTCCTGTAGTTCTCTCTTGTTCTTCTACAGCCAGCTCTCAGGTCTTAGTTTCTGAAATGTAGATGCAGTTCTGCTTCTGAGGAAGCTTGCTTCCTAACCAGCCGATGTTTTCATGAGCAGCTTTCCCGAAGGCTCCAGGGCAGAAGGGCCACGGTTCTTTTGGAGCCTGGTAGGAAGGTAAAAGTGGTTGAAAGTATGGAGCATGCCAGGCTAAGCAAGAATGAGGCTCGAGAGTCATTCTTGAGGAGAAGTTCCCTGGTGCCAATGGTAGATTTGTTCCAGTTGACAAATGGTGAAGTAGACAACTTGTTTCTACTGCTTCCTGGGACCCTGAAGGTAAAAACAAACCACAGGAGCAAGCTCAGAATCGGCACCAGCACCAGACCTCTCAGTATGTTTCTGGAATGCTCTCTGTCGCTGGCACAAGCATCACTGTGCCTTTCTTCAGGGTGCATGCCAGACTGGCATGCTCTAAGATGAGCCACTGCTCAGTACAGGGGCTGCAGTTGGGCAAAGTATTCCATCTTGCTGCTTCTCTGTGTGCCCCCAGAGGGAGCTCCTGGCAGCGCGAAGACGTCAAGCTTGTCACATCACTGTACAAGCTTGCTTGGAAGCCTAGCTGCTGGAGTCCAGGGATGGGCATCTCATCCCTTAGCTACCTCTGTTTCAGCATCGAGACTGTTTGCTGGGACTGGTCAGCAGCTGCTACGTTACAGTGCAGAGGTTTAGTCTGGTGGCCAAGGCCAAGTCCTTTGAGATGCCATTTTGCCTCTGTGTGGTGATTTAGGTCCTTCAGTGCCATTCCTGTTAGCAACAGGGCGAAATTGGGAAGAATTAGCAGTCACTGCACATTTCTAAATGTCTTTTTAGAACTTGTTTGTTGGGGTTGTCACCTCTCCTGTGGGATTTGGTAAAAATCACAAAGTGGCTCTTGAGACTAGGAATGGAGATTAGGAAATAGCTAGTAGGTCATGCGATTAGAAGTGAAATAATTCTGCCTCTGGTTTATGTTCAATTGGAAATTGGAGGGGGAAAAAATAACCAACAACCAAAAAACAGACAAAGACATTTCCCAGGTTTTAGAAGAGTAAGTGGCAAGCCAACCTTCCTCTCTTCTCCAGGGAAATGAAGTCACTATTCATTTCAGAAGCTGATCCTAGCCTGGAGGAGCTCAAAGAGTGACTCACAAAGACATTGCCTAAGCAAAAAAGGCAGCTTTGTGTATAAGGAGATTCCTGGGGGTGACTCCTGCTTTTCTCTACGATGGAATCCTGAGTTCCAGTATTTTTTTTTTTAAGATTTATTTAGTTAGTTTATGTATATGAGTACTCTAGTTGTCTTCAGATACACCAGAAGAGGCATTGAATCCCATCACAGATGGTTGTTCTTAATTGGGAAGGCTTTGCATGGTTTCCTGGGGCTGCTTCCATCCTGCTGAAGAGTTCCCATCATCCTGTTGCCCCCACATTGATGCCCTCTACCCAAGCCACAGGCAAACTGGGAGTGACAGCAGTCATGCATCAAAGAAAATAATCCAGAATGAGACAGACCGAGTGTTCGCATTTAAACGCTCTCATGGTCTGACCGAATGTCCCCCATGCGTGTGCTAACTGGAAATGGTAGAAGTGTAGCCTGGAGCTGCAGTGCTGTCTGTGGGGTTGACATGCTTGCGCTGAAGGGTCTGCCTTGCTACAGCTCACCCAGGCATGGCCACACTTATGGATTGAGTACTGGGGATGAGACCCCGGCTTGGTGTCCAATAGGAAAGCACGCCAACAATTGAGCCACACCCCAGCCCTCCTTGGTCTTTAAACTCCAATTAGCATTGCTCCCTTTTCATTCCTTCAGGATTCATTTATTCACAAATTTATTAAGTAAATATAGAAAGCTCCAACTGTGTGCTAAGTTCTAGAGGTACATCAGTAAGGAAAAGAGAAACCCTTGCCTTTAGGAAATTTGCATTCTTAATAAGACAGTAATTAAGTAACTAATGAGTACTTGCTGGGAAGTGGTAAGTGCTAAGGATAAAAATAGAGAGGGAGGGAGGGAAAGTGTGTGGGAGAGGCAGTTACACAGAGTGTTCAGGGTTGCAATGAGATGGGGACTTCATGGAACCCTGAAAGTGACGGGCATAGAACCAGTTACGTCTAGAGTGAGGCCGAAGGCTGAACCCATGCAGATGTGAGAGCAACAGAGGACCTGGCACAAGAGCCCAGGAACTTTGGGGAAGACAGGAAGTCAGGTCATATAGGCCTGTGCGTGATGGTTGGCGCTTTGGCTGTCTGATGGGATGCTCTCGACGTCCTCTGAAGAGAGTAGTGATGTGGCTTCATTTATGTTTGATGTGTTGAGAATAAACTGACAGGTCAGTGGCCTTCTCAGCTGCACGGGTACAGACGTGGATTTAGGTGATGGTGTCAGGGTGAAAACCTCATGTTTGGAATGTGTTTTGAAGTTAGAGCTAGAAGTGTTTGCTTCTACATGTGGGGAAAAAAAACAAAAGCCAAAGATAACTCCACGGTCTCAGGGCTGAACAGCTGGATGGATGTGTAGCATTCACTGCAGTGGGGAAGAAGCATAGAACTAGGAGCTGTCTGAACCATGAGTCAGGGCTGCTTACATCAAGATCCTACTACTGTGTTAGCGAGGACAGCAGCCGCAGGCAGGAGGCAGTCTAGAGACAGAAACGCATGAGGCATCAGTATATAGTATCTGTGTAGCATTGGTTTTGAAAGCCATGAGAGTTGGTGAAATCACAGAAAACAGGTAAGACAGAAATATAGGTCCTGAAGTGGAGTCTGGAGCTTAGAATTTAGCTGCCTAGAATTTGAAAAGAGAGAAAGAACCATCAGAGATTTAGAAGTAACCTGCAGGGCAGGAGGCTGTCTTGGGAACCATAAAATAACTTTCTAGGACCAAGAACAGTCAGCTGTCAGATCACAAAAGATGAGGGCTCAGGTCTAGGAGTTAGCAGTGAGATTCAGTAACATGAGGTCTGGTAGCGTTAGCAGTTTTGGCAGGATGAATGAGGTGGTACAGCCTGACTGGAGCCAAGTTTAAGAATGATTGTCGAGAGTAATTAGGATCAGCAAGGACAGAGCCTCCTGGCCTTAGGTTAAAGCTGGTTTTTTTTTGTTTGTTGCTTTTTTCAAGAAAGGGTTTTCATTGTGTAGCCCTAGCTATCCTGGACTTGCTTGGTAGGCCAGCCTGGCCTTGAACTCACAAAAATCTGCCTGCCTCTACCTCTTGAGTGCTGGTATTAAAGGTGTGCACTACCACATGCAGCTTCCTTAGATAAATTTATCGTGAGTTGAAAAGATTGGAAGTCAAATATGCATTTTAATATACCTAACCTTCCAAATATTACAGCAAATGTTACATTGGTTTAAAAACCAGGTGTAGTGATGTACATCTGTATTCACAGCACTCCAGAGGTAGAGGCTGGAGGATCAGGAGTTCAAGGTCATCCATAGAGAATTTGAGGCCAGCTTGAACTCTATGAGACCCTATCTCAAAAACCAAAGACTACTGAGGTTTGCTGAGAGTCGGACAAAGTCATTTACCACAGAGTATTCTATAACGAAATGTATATCATGTAACTTACTGAATACTGTACTAAAAGTAGAAAACATAATTATGAGTATGCTTTCATATACTATGAAGTTGAAGTTAAGTTGGAAGCCTGCCAGTTAGCTCAGTGCTTCAGGGTGTTAGCCTGTCATGGCTGAATCTGACAATCTGGGTTCAATCCCAGCACCACATGAGGGAAGGAGAGAAACAACTTCCAAAAGTTGTCCTCTGACCTCCACATGTTGGCTATGGCATGTGTGTAGCCATACACAAATGTGCACACATGTATGCAAAAATAAAATATGTTTAAGATGAAAAAAAAAAAGTGAAGCTGAACCCGAGGAGTAAGGCATCTCCTCGGTGACTGAGGAGTCACAGCTCAGAAAGGAAGGGTAACCTTTTTTGTGTGTGTGTTTGAGACAGGGTTTCTCTGTGTAGCCCTGGCTGTCTTGGAGCTCACTCTGTAGACCAGGCTAGCCTCGAACTCAGAAATCCGCCTGCCTCTGCCTCCCAAGTGCTAGGACTAAAGGCATGTGCCACCACCGCCCGTCCGAAGGGTGACTTCTTGACAAAGTCCTGTGTACATCTCAGGGTCATGGCGGAGTGGTAGGGTTAGGCTTGGGATGGAGAGGATATCTGTTCTCTCCTTTTGGCCTGTGGCATTAGCAGCCTCTGCTCAGAGTTCTGCAATGACAGGCGTGAACGTCATCTTCCTGTGTGTGATTGCTGGGTGTTCAGTTTTCCGGACAGTTTGGACCAGCCCAGCTCACGCCCTCCACCCTCCACCTAGGCTGACTCATTCACCAGTTTCCCTGGAGGTCCAGTTTTGTTCTTTAAAACCAGCCATGGCTTGCTTTTTCCTCACCAGCTCTGAATTCTTCCAGGCTAGGCAACTGGGAAAGCCTGGCCTTAGAAACTGCTTTACTGGCTTCTGGCCCAGCCAGACTGACCAAAATAGCCACCAGAAGGACTGTTTGTGCAGAGTGAAATTCCTGCTGGGGAAATACCATAGTGGAGGGCTAAGGAAGCCATAGCTGGGAAAGTTAAAAAAAAAAAAAAAAAAAAAAAAGCCCAGTAGCCTGGGGTCTAAGTGTGGACTTTGAGCCCCATTCCATCCTAGGACAGCCTGATAACCAGAGCTCAGGGTCATTCCTAGTATGTTCTCCCAACCCAACCGGCCCGAGAAAGCCCACCCCTCCAGCATAGAGCCATCTGCGCTCCCTGCTCTGTGGTGAGGCCAGCATTGCCAAGGGAGTGTGCACTGGCACCCAACAAGGTCATCTGCTTCTGGAGAGTAAGTGAGAAACAACCTCTAGGGATTAGAAGTGGCCAAAGGGAGAGAGCACTGGCTTCAGGCTTCCAGACGAGAGAATGGCTGCCGAGGAGGAGGAGGAGGAGGAGGCCAGTGCTTGGTCCTTCTAAGCTTATCTGAAGAGCTTCCGCAAACTGTGGGGGAGGTGTAGTCAGGGGAGGGGGCTGGAAGGGTTCTGGGTTTACAAGGACAGTCTTCCAAAAGTGAACTGGCTGGATAAAAAGTGACATCTGCTGGAAGTGGGCCAGAGGCTGAAAGCTGCCCTGGAGGCTGTGGGTGGGAGTTCAGACTGAGTTGAGGGGTCATTTAAGCAAGTACCATGCCTTGGGATTAGTGAATAGAAAGGAGAGAAACTTGTACCAAGAGTGATGAGGACCCAGTTATCCATGAGGAGGAGGGTGATGCTCAGGGTCCTGCTGAGATTGCAACAACATATTCTGAAGACTCTGTATTCTCCCCCGTCTCCCAGAACTGTACCAGGAGCCAGGTCTGGCATCAGCAGTTCGGTGAAGACCAGCACAGCTTTCTCAAAGAGCAGGTCCTTACTCCCGTCCCTTAGGCCTGCTCTTACTGTAATGGGTGCTGGATGCTGGCAAAAGTCCTGACTTCATCTCAGTCCAGAAAAGACCCCAAGGACATGATATGCCTGTTATAAAATGGCTGTCAATAAATTTTGCTAGGGAGGAAAATGAAAACTGGCCTGAAGGTGCAAGCATCTGCTGGAAAAGACAGAAGAGCCCTAAGCAAGGGAAGGGTAACCGAGATAAGCTCCTGGGATCCTTAGGGAGGGGAAAGAGCAAACAGGTCAGGAGGGAATGCTCTGGGTTGGGAGTGTCTGGCTGACCCAGTGAAGGGCCACTTAGGGCTGGGCTGAACACAGCCCTGGAAGCCAGCCTTTGGAAGCTGTCTGAAGCCACGTGAACAGACACAGTCCCCCAAGGAAAGAGGTCTTGGGTGAGAAGGGACATTTGTTGAAGAATGTCAGTGATGGAGTGAATTTAGAGGGGGTGGCAGCCATGAGAGAGGTCTGGTGACCTGGTAGAAGCAGCCCGCTGAGTGTGGAGGGAGGTTTGGAGGGGACGGCAGTGTGAGGCAGGAGAAGAAGGTTGTGCTGGAGGGCAAGGGATGGAGGCTGATGCTATGAAGAGTCTAGACGTTAGTTGCTTCTCTCTCCAGCTTGGGTTCTGTTCAGTCCCTCAGTTACCTGATACTTCTTCCTCCTTGCCACCTTGTTCAGGACCCTCAGGGTTTTTGCTTAGGGCTGAGATGTACTGGTCATTATTGCTTGTATCAAAGACCCCTGCCAAACTTCGGTCTAGAGACTTAGGGAAGTTTTAGCTGAAATAAATTAATGATATCCAGATTCTACAACTGAGAGACATGCACTTTTTTCTTTCAAGAATATTTGGTAAGTGTGTGTGACATGGCTCAGTGGGTAAGGTGATTGCTGCTGCCAAACTTGATAACCAGGGTTCAGTCCCTGGGGAACCCACGTGCTGGAAAGAACTGGTTCCACATTGTTCTGTAACTTTCATGTGTGTTCAAATACACACAAAATAAATAAATGTAAAAAAGGAGAAATATACAGTATTCCTTATTGCTAAACTGTAGGTTTCAGCGACCACTTACTGTGGTACTGTTAAAAAATGGTGGATGTGCTGGAGAAAGCTCAGGGGTATAACATTTGCTGTGCATGTATGAGGCCCTGGGTCCAACCCCTAGCACAGAAAGAAGAATGTGTAGTATAGTGGAAGTGGTGTGAAGCAATCACAGAATTATATCTGAGCCTCTCTGCGGCTTTCTATTCCACTCTACATGCTTTCAGTAGTGTGGAGGGAGACTCAAGCATGATTTACATGCACATTACACATTCTAAACAAAGGGTTCCAGATAGTGAGGCTGCTTGGAGATTCTGCAGGTATGTGTCTGCCTCTCCTTAACCACATCCACTTCCACACACCAGCCAGAAATGCTTCTCTTTCCTCCTCTTTCTCTTTCCAGAATAGAATTCTGCAGTGGCAGGGAAATGTTTCTCTCATTTGATCGTCCAAGGGCCACACAAAGCTCTCAATGACAGTAGGAGACACCCATAGTGGTATTAGACAAAAGAAGTATTTCACAGCCAGTTGGGGAGGAAAATAAGACTAAGATGAGGTGTGGAGCCAGGAGCAGCAGCCCGCAGCCTCAGCAGTAGGCTCTGCTTTACCCTCTGACCCAGTGGCTCTCACCCTTCCTACTGCTGCGACTAGTTGATACAGTTCCTCATGGTGTGGTGACCACCAACCATAAAATTATTTTGTTGCTACTTCATAACTGTACTTTTGCTATTATGAATCAAAATGCAAATATCTGATATGCAGCATATCTGGTATGTGGCTCCTATGAAAGGGTCAACTGACACCCCTTTCAAAGGGGTCATACCCACAGGTTGAGAGTCGCTGTTTCAACCAGGTTTCCAAACTGATTGATTCAGGGCTACAGAGGAAGAGAGAAGTGGTTAGGAAGTGCTGGTCTGTCTTTGTTCCACTTCCTTTTTTTGGGGGGGGAGTGGGGGGTTTGAGACAGGATTTCTCTGTAACCTTGGCTGTCCTGGAACTCACTCTGTAGACCAGACTGGCCTCGAACTCAGAAATCCGTCTGCCTCTGCCTCCCAGGTGCTGGGATCAAAGGCGGAAGCCACCACCACCTGGCTCCACTTCTTTTTACTCTGCCCACTGCATGTCCCTGTTTCGTAATACAGGAAGGACATGATTCACTAAGTTTTGTGAAGTAAACTTGAATCCTTGTGAGCCTCCTAGGAGACCTTTGTGAATTTTTTGTTTTGTTTTTAAAAATTTATTTTATGTGAGTACACTGTAGCTGTCTTCAGACATACTAGAAGAGGGTGTCAGATCTCATTACGGATGGTTGTGAACCACCATGTGGTTGCTGGGAATTGAACTCAGGAAGAGCAGTCAGTGCTCTTAACCGCTGAGCCTTCTCTCCAGCCTACCTTTATGTTTTTATCAGCACAACTTGATCTGAAAGATTTTAGTTTGTTTTGTTTTACTGTGCTAAGTATGTAATCAAGGACCTTGCACATGCTAGGCAGTCTCTCCTCCCTGATCCACACCCTTGCACCTCAGGATAAACATTTGAAAGAAAATTTAGGCCAACTTTTCACCCCACCTTGGTCCCATCTCCAACAGAATATGCATCTTGTCTCTGGTTCGACAGTTTTAGAGAAAGGGAAACATCACCCTCGAGGCAACTGGTTCTGTCTTTCAAAGGTATCTTTGAGGGAAACAGAAACCTGGCTTCCTGAACATCCACACGGTGGCTTGGTTTTGTCCTTTAGCTTACATACAGAGTATGGTTAGAGCTTGAAAGTCTCTCATTGGAAATGCCCCTTAGAATGGGCCCAAGACTCCAAAGATAGCCCAGTGGGGAATAATATATAGGGGATATTATTTTTCTTGTCTTATAATTGAATTTTTTATTTTTTTAAATAGTTTTTATTAGCCGAATATGGTGGTGCATGCCTTAAATTCCAGCAGTCGGAGGCAAAGGCTAGACTAGTGTGATACTCAGTAAGTAAATAATTAATTAAAATAAAATGACAATTACCATAAGGAAAACATGTCAGCCAAAAGACCCAAAAGACTCAGGTCCTGCCCTGAGCCCAGTCTAATTGGATGCCTTGGCTCACACTTACTTACCAGCCCTTTTAGCCCCAAATTATATGATCACCCTGCGTTCATTTCCTCCTCCTCCTTGTTCACAAAATGGACATTTCAATGTCTGTTGAAACAAAATGCTTGGTTACCAATGGGTCCATCTGGAACCTTTAAAAGCAACTTGCTGTGCCCACAGGACTGATTTTTGCAATTGCATGCTTTTACCTGTAGTTGATCCTTGATCACTGCAATGATTTTGCAGAGATCCATGTCTGATGTCCTAGAATAGAATCTATGTGTCCTCTGTGCACAGAGCTGTCCTCTGCTCTACAGTTGGCAGCATCTTCAGGATCACTTTTGTTCTGCAGTATCTTGCAGGCTTGGGGCCTGGTGACCACTGAAGGCACTGTATTGCTTCCTGGCCAGCCAGCCTACCTGTTTCTCCTTTACCTTTTATCTTTCAGGGGCCTGAAAAAAAAACATGAATGGTTGTGTTTCTCCCTGAGCTCTGTCCTTACTAGACTATGGTTGTGTTTCTCCCTGAGCTCTGTCCTTACTAGACTCCTGACATGGGCTCAGTTCCTGTGCTATTGTCCCTTGAGTCTCCCAAGCAGTCTTCCCCATCTCTCTGTTTCCTGGAATTTGTTTTCCTAATGTCTGGGATACCAGCCTGACTTCCTAGTTGATTTGCCTTAGTGATTTATGGCTCTACCATGGCAGAGTCTTTTCACCCAGAGCTCTTAGGACTTCGTTTTGTTTTGTTGTGTGTAGCCCTAGCTGGCCTGGAACTCACAATGTAGACCAGGCTGGCTTCAAACTCCTAGAGAGCCATGTGCTGAGATTAAAGGTATGTGCCACCACATCAAGCCTCTTGCTTGCCCTTCATTTGTTCAAAATTTTATGTGTATGGGTTTGTTCCTGCATGTATGTTTTACACCATTTGCATGTGTGCAGCGTGCACTGGAGGTCAGAAGAGGTCACCGTATGTATCCCTTGGAACTGGAGTTACAGAGGACTGTGATCGCCATGTGGGTGCTGGGAATCAAACATGGGTCTTCTGGAAGAATAGCCAGTGCTCTTAACCACTGAGCCATCTCTCCAGCTCTCAATCTTGTTTACCTTTTAAATAAAACTTAAGTGCAAGGTAAAATTTCCTTTATTAGCTTCTCCCTTATTAAAAGTAAGTGGCTGGGCCTGGTGGCACACACCTGTAATCCCAGCCCTTGAGAGACTAATGAGTGAGTCCCAGGCTAACCTGAGATACGCTGCAAGATCCTTGTCTCAAATAAGGTTTAAAAATTATAAGAGGATCCAGTGAACCCTTAGTACCCACAGGAGATTGGCTCCAGGAGCTCCTGGAGATACCAGAGCCCAGAGATGTTCAAGACTTTTATATAATGTGTACAAGTTACCTATAAGTTATACATCTACTGTATGCCTTAAGTCACCTGCAGATTATGTAGCACCAACATTTTTTGATGCATGGTTGGTTGAATCTGGCTACAGAACCTGTGGATATGGAGGTCAACTATCCAATTGTGGGGAATTGTGGGGAAATGAGAAAATGCAGTAAAATGAGAAAAATTCTGCCAGCTATTACTATATACACAAATATGGAATTCACGCACTGTTCATTCTTTTTTTGTTTTGTTTTGTTTTTCGAGACAGGGTTTCTCTGTGTAGCCCTGGCTGTCCTGGAACTCACTCTGTAGACCAGGCTGAGACAGGGTTTCTCTGTGTAGCCCTGGCTGTCCTGGAACTCACTCTGTAGACCAGGCTGGCCTCGAACTCAGAAATCCGCCTGCCTCTGCCTCCCAAGTGCTAGGATTAAAGGCGTGCGCCACCACCGCCCGGCTGCACTGTTCATTCTTATGTGTAGCTGTTAGCTCTGCTGAGTCTATGACCTATATGGTCATGTCAGTTGTCTTGGGTAAAGGTGTAAATCCACTTCAAGCATTGCTTCTCAGCCTTCCTTACTCTGGAACCCTTTAATGCAGTCCCTCATGTTGTGGTGACCCTCAGACTTTATTTTTTTTTCCACTGCTTCACAGCTGTAATTTTGCTACTGTTATGAAGTGCAATGTAAATACTTTTGGAGAGGTTTGCCAAGCGGGTCATGACCCACAGGTTGAAAACTGCTGACTAAAAGGAATTGCCATCTTCTGGTTGCTGGGGGCCCTGTGTCTCTGTGTGAAGGTTGAGCAGACAGCCTTCAGAATGTCCTGCTGCTCAGGAGTGCTGCCTAGCCTTTCTTCACTCCCTGACTGGTTTGCATCTAGCTCCAGCTGGATTGAGCTGGTAGCTTGCCTTAGCACAAGACTTGGCTAGAGGCTCTGCCCGATGAAGAGATTCGGATTTAGAGGGCCACCAGTGTCCACCAGGGGGCACCGTGGACTCAGCACAGCCAGTCCTGATGCAGGAGTCTCCCAGTTCTCCCAGTCTTGGATGGTTGTGGGGACAGTGTGGTGAAGACAGGCCTGGGAAGGTCCCCCTGACAAGCCTGGGGCTGGGATGCTCAGTGGGGCCTTGCAGGAAAAGCTCTTAACTGTTGGAAAAGCAGCTACTGAGGCAGAAAAAGAAAAAGAAAAAAAAAGCCGAGGCAAGGGGCCTCCGGTTCTCCTGAGGTGTTTTTATATTGCTCTTTCTTTTTCCTGGCAGATCCACAGATGAGCATGGCTGCCACTGCTGCTGTCAGTCCCAGTGACTACCTGCAGCCTGCTGCCGCTACTACCCAGGCAAGTGCACAGCGTGCTCTAGGGCAGGGCCAGAGCCTGGGCGGGCTGCTGAGACCCATTTGTTCTCACCCAGATTTGTTTATTCTCATTTCTGAACTAAGACATAGTCACCTGTCAACGTTGGGTCAGGCAAAAAGAGCAGGGTTACACTTGGCCCCTGGAGCTGGGGCATAGCTGTTAGTAAAGTCCTTGCTGCGCACACATGAGTACCTGAGTTCAATTCCAAGTCCCCGTGTAAAAAACTGAGCTGGGTTTGGTAGTACACACCTGTAATCCTTGAGAGGCAGACAGAGGAGGATCCGCTGAGGTTTACTGGCCAAGTAGTCTTGCCCAGTCAGTGAGTTTCAGATTCAGTAAGAGACCCCATCTCAAAACTTAAGGTAAAGGAGGTGGAGAGATGTTCAGTGGCTTAAGAGCACTGGCTGCTCTTCCAGAGGACCCAGGTTTGATATAGCAACTCATACTCCAATATCAAGTGATCCATCTGATGCCCGCTCTGGCCTCTGAGAGCATCAAGTACAAGTACTTGAGAGATATATAAACACACGTGTGGGCAAAACACCCACATACATTAAATAAGTAACAATTTAATAAACAAGGTAGAGTCAAAGAGTGAGAATTGAACATTGGGCTCTGGCCTCCACATACACTGACACAGATATCCCCACATACCCTTCACATGAATACGCATACATGTATACAACACATACTCCAGAACAAAAACAGAAACCTCTTATTGAGTGCGAGTTCTGGCTGGGCGGTGGTGGCGCATGCCTTTAATCCCAGCACTTGGGAGGCAGAGGCAGGCGTATTTCTGAGTTGGAGGCCAGCCTGGTCTACAGAGTGAGTTCCAGTACACCCACAGCTACACAGAGAAACTCTGTCTCAAAAAAAAAGAGAGAGTTCATGCCATCTTCCCTCCCTATGACCTCTCCTCTCCCTCCTTGTGCTAAGTTGGTAGAATTCTATCTGACCTGCTAATACTAGGCCAGCAAGGCCAGTGGGAAGACAGCCTGTGCCATTGGTCTGTGGTGTCCAGGGCTGCTTCTGGGGAGGGTTTTACCCTGAGTTCCCTCACTTCATGGAGAAACTAGCAGGAGCCACTGCAGGGTGCACACGCGTGTGTGCGTGAGTGTGTGTGTGCGTGAGTGCGTGTGCCGTAGCTTGCTATGGGTGGGGAAGAACTCACAGGTTGGGATCTTGAGAAAAGAGGATCTCAAGGGCAGAGTGTCGAGCTAGTTGGCCCATCTCACTCCTTTTTTCTGCTGATTTTTGCAGGACTCCCAGCCATCTCCCTTGGCCCTGCTGGCTGCCACATGTAGCAAAATTGGCCCCCCAGCTGTTGAAGCTGCAGTGACACCTCCTGCTCCCCCACAGCCTACCCCAAGGAAACTGGTCCCTATCAAACCAGCCCCTCTCCCTCTCAGTCCCTGCAAGAATAGCTTTAGCATCTTGTCATCTAAAGGAAATATACTTCAGATTCAGGGCTCCCAACTGAGTGCCTCCTACCCTGGAGGGCAGTTTGTGTTTGCAATCCAGAACCCCACCCTGATCAACAAAGGGAGCCGATCAAATGCAAGTATCCAGTACCAAGTCCCTCAGATTCAAGGGAACAGTTCCCAGACCATCCAAGTGCAGCCCAGTCTCACCAACCAGATCCAGATCATCCCAGGCACCAACCAAGCCATCATCACCCCGTCAACGTCCGGCCATAAGCCTGTCCCCATCAAGCCAGCTCCTGTCCAGAAGTCAAATGCGACTACCACCCCTGTGCAGAGCGGGGCCAGCGTGGTGAAGCTGACAGGTGGGAGTGGCAACATGACACTCACCCTGCCGCTCAACAACCTAGTGAATACCAGTGATATTGGAGGCTCTGCTCAGCTTCTCACTGAGAGCCCTCCTACCCCACTGTCTAAGACTAACAAAAAGGCTAGGAAGAAGAGCCTTCCTGTGTCGCAGCCATCAGTAGCTGTGGCTGAGCAGGTGGAGACGGTGCTGATAGAGACCACGGCAGACAACATCATCCAGGCAGGAAACAACCTGCTGATCGTCCAGAGCCCTGGTGGGGGCCAGCCAGCTGTGGTCCAGCAAGTCCAGGTGGTACCACCCAAGGCTGAGCAGCAACAGGTGGTCCAGATACCCCAGCAGGCACTTCGGGTGGTGCAAGCTGCCTCTGCCACCCTCCCCACCGTTCCCCAGAAGCCCTCCCAGAACTTTCAGATCCAGACAACTGAATCAACACCAACCCAGGTACCATAGTCCCTCTGCCCCACTTCCCTCTCCTCTGCTCACCCTTCTGGCTTGCTTGTGAAACTGGGGCAGATCATCACCAGGTCTGATGGGAAGCTGGAGTCACCATCATTTGGGGTGGGCAGGAAATGGCTTCTGCCCTGGGGCCTCTTCAGGTCTTAGGCCAAGCAGTCCTGACCTGTAGAAATCAGATGGTCTGTTTTATTCTTCCCTTATGGGGTAGCTCTGGGGGCATAATGGGATAGATGTGTATACTTTCATAATCAAATACTTTAATGTAAGGTTACATATAACAGCAAGAATGAGAATGCAAGCCAGAACCATGGACTCTGGTGTGAGGTAAGAAAATTCAAGAGGAAAAAATGCTGGCCACTGCTAAACAACAGAACAATAACAGGCGGGGCAGCCAGGCCTTCTTCCTTTTTGAGGCAGGGTCTCCCTGTGTGTCCCAGGTGGGCCTTTACCTCCCTGCACAGCCCAAGCTGGTTTCACATGTGGAATCCTCCTGCTCCAGCCTCAGTGCTGGGATTTCACATGTGAGCTATAGCTTTGTTTCTTTGCACCTCTGCATATGGTTTTCCTGCTACTTCCTTCATTGTGTGTGCACATGTGGGCACGTGAGTATGTATCTTCCGCTCTAGTCTAGATTCCTCCTAAGAGAGAAAACATTCGTTTTCCTGAGCCTGCCATTGACCTCTGGTTTCTGGGAGTGCACTCACGGCAGTTTTTGCTTCTGCTGCTGTCAAGTCAGCTGGCCATTCTGCCAGCTGTCAACTCTGTCGTTTTAGCTGCCATGTGGCCGGCCACCTTGCTGCTCTGCCAGCTCCCCAGCTGCTCTTGTCACTGCAATCTCTGCTGCTTTTTCCTTTCTTTTTCTTCCTTTTTGTTTTGTCTTGTTTTGTCTTGTTTTTGTAGACTAGGCTGGCCTCAGACTCAGAGTTCTGCCTGCTTCTGCCTCCTGAGGTCTGGGATTAAAAGCACACACTACCATCACCCAGCTGCTGCTCTGTTATGTGACCAGCGCAGCCCACTCTAAAAGCAGACAAGAACAGACAGAGCCTAAAGTTGCTCAAGGCAGACATGGCTGTAAAGGAGACTCCAGCAGCCATGGGAGTCTCCATTCCCCAGTGTCTCTGCTGATTTACAGGGAAATGACCATGAATGAGAAGGAACGCTCAAAATGAATGTTTAAAAGTTGAGTCAGGTCAGTAGTGCACACCCATAACCACGCATTCAGGAAGCTGAGGCAGGACTGCTATGCGCGTCACCAGGCCCATCGATATTAGCAGACTTGAGCAGTGCTCAACATGGGGCTAGAGAGATGGGTCATGGTTGAGAGACTGGCTGTTTTTTCCGGAGGCTTCAAGTGTGATTCCCAGCACTCTAGTGGCTCTCAACCAGCTGTAACTCCATCCTAGAGGACTCAACGTCCTCTTGTGGTCTCCATCTACACCGGTCACACGTGAAAAATAGACATTAGACAAAGCACCCACACGCAGTATGGTAATAATAAAACCAGACAGTGCTTACCATCCACTCAGTAACCACTCAGAGTGTCAGAGGCTAGCAGAAGACAAGACAGAAGGGGACAGGCCCTCTCCTTCCTGCCCTCTAGTTACTCAGCCAGCTATTTACTACCTCAGAGAAAGAATGAGTACAACATGGTAAGGTTTTAAAGTGGGATACATACTACAGAACTAGGAGGAGATGAGACCTATAAACTCTGCAGGTTTATAGGTTATCCTTGACTAAGCATGGTCTCCAGTGTCCAGGAACTCAGAATAACCCCAGTTAAAATCAGCTTTACAAAGGAGTTTTTTCCCTGGATCATTAAAGCGTAAACTGCCGCCATGTTCCTCCTCCCACTTGCCAAGGCTTTAATTCTCTCACACAGGCACAGCCCCTGTGCACACTGCAGCCTTCAAGCCTGAAACTCACTAGTGAACTGCTGGTGTCTTAACGGGGAGGCACCGCTCAGGTTTCATTGCATGCTTTGGTTAGTGATTCTAACACCACCTAAGGACTCTGTCCACCTTGCATGCAGTTGTCAGATCTCTCTTTCAGAAAGAATTCTTCACAACCTCACCTCCACAGAGCTGGGAATTAAACCCCAGCTTCATGGGCCCTAGGCACTTAAGTGTTCTGCCCCAAACTACATCCCCAGCTCACTTCCTCTTGACAATCATGACCTTGCTGCTTTGGAAGGCCACAGGCTAGCTGTTTTGTAGGAATGTCCTTGAGTTTGTTTATGTGATGTTCCCATGAGTGGCTTGCATTTGCCATCCCAGTGCTCATACAGAAAGGTGAAAGCAGAGACAGGAGGACCAGACGCTATATGATGAGCCAGCCTGGTATATGTGGGAGTGAAGAAGAGGCCCTATCTCACAGGAAGACAAGGACTCACACCCAAGGTTGTCCTGTGACTTCCACATGACTTCCACAAGTGTGCTGTAGCACACGTGCACCCATACACATACACACACACACACACACACACACACACACACGACAAAATTTACTTTTTTCCCCCTTATATTTCATTAGTATTTTAAAGACAGAAAGACATTTTGGGATACGGTAAATATCGTGTTCCTCTTAAACAATTTTTTTAGACTTAATATTTATATAAGTGATTTGCTTGCATGTATATGTACTGTACTATGCTTGTGAGCATAGTATGTGAGCAGGCCTCATGCCTGAGAAGGTCAGAAGAGGGAATAGGATCCCCTAGAACTGGAGTTACAGATGATTGTAAGCCACTATGAGAATGCTGGAAAATCTGGGTACTCTGGAAGAGCGGCCAATACTCACAACCACTGGCCCATCTCTCTAGCCCCTTCTTTTTTAGTTTGCTATGTGGTTAAGCTGGCCTCAACATCACTTTGTAGCCCATGCTGGTGTGCTTTTTTTTATTAATCTTCCAGTTTTGAGACTTAGCAGTTAATATTTTTCCATGCTAAGCAGATTAACCGTTTGACTGCAGGTCAGTAACCAGCTCATGCCAGTTTAGTGCAGGGCATCAGCCTGTTAAACATTAGTGCACATGTGTGTTCTCGGGCTGGATGAGATGACAAAGGTGTCCCAGTTCTCCCTTGGACAAGGAAGGTCATGCTGCCTGCCATCTGTCTTAGGGCATTGTCTTTTCTCTGGCCCCTCAGGTTTATATCCGTACACCCTCTGGCGAGGTACAGACAGTCCTTGTCCAGGACAGCCCCCCAGCAACAGCTGCAACCACATCAACCGTCACCTGTAACAGCCCTGCACTCCGAGCTCCTCATCTGAGTGGCACCAGCAAAAAACATTCAGCTGCCATTCTCCGAAAAGAGCGGCCCCTGCCAAAGATTGCACCTGCTGGGAGCATCATCAGCCTGAACGCTGCACAGCTGGCGGCAGCTGCTCAGGCCATGCAGACCATCAACATCAATGGAGTCCAAGTCCAGGGTGTGCCTGTCACCATCACCAACACTGGCGGTGAGGGAAAGTCCTGAAGCCAGGAGGGTACTGGCAGCAGGGCTTTGCATTCAGCATGTGGGACTCCTGAGCCAGG
>JADRCC010538486.1:2400-12472 GCA_019843855.1 Hylomyscus alleni
CTCTCTCTCTGTGTGTGTGTGTGTGTGTGTGTGTATTTGTGTGTGTGATATGTGTGTAGAAACCTACAGAAGCCTGAAGATAGACCAATGTGCTGGTGCTGGAGTTACAGGTGATGATGACCCACCTGATGTGGGATAATAGAATTGAACTTGGATCCTCTAGAGAAGCAATAAACACTCTTAACAGCTGAGCCATCTCTCCATCCATTAATATCTTCTTCCAAAAGGAAATAAGCCCAGAATTCGGGGTGCTTTGGGGTAAAATGACAGAGTGGAAGTTGACTCTGAGTGAGCACAGGAAATAGTCAAAATCAGAAAAGAATATACTCTGTTTCAAAAGAGAAGAAGTTGGGACTCACAAGGGAAGGAAACAGACGCCTAAGAACAGATTCAAAGATAAGTAAGCCAAATATAGCTACAGCTACAAAGCTCGCTGTTGGTGAGAAGGGAACAGAAACTACTTCTAAAAGCAATTTGTTTTCTCTGGCAGAGTACTACACAGAATTGAGCTTTCAAGGGTAGGCTGCTCAATAAGAAGGTCCACCCTCCAGAGCCAGAGCACACAGACAAAGCAAGAAATGTACAAATCACAACATGGAAATCTAAGAAACGTGACAAACTATGACAAAATGACTCCTCCAGAAGATCGTATTCCCTCAACGACTGAACCCAAAGGTATTAAAATGGGTAAAATGTCAAATGAAGATTTCAATCATGTTCTGTTAATAATTATCAGTAATCTGAAAAAAATAAATAAAAACCCAAACAGATGAATTCTAGGACCCAGAGAGGAAAGTCAGTAACACAGACGAAAAACGTCAACAAAATGACTAACACAGAAGACCAGCACTGCGTATTTTAGCAGTCAACGACAGGGAGGAAAATTTAGCAGGGAAATTGAGATTGGGGGCCAAAAATAACAAAGGAAATATTGTGTTCTATTGCTGTGAAGGGACACCATGACCATACAACTCTTTTTTTCCATGTTATTTTTTCCATAATTTATTTTTTTCACATTACATCCCAATCAAATGCTCCCTCCCTCTTCTCCTCTTACTTCAGCTCTTAAAAATCCCTCCACCATTATTCTGTCCTTTCTCTTCAGAAAAGAAGAGGACCCCTTTGGGTACCACCCCACCTTGGGACATCTAGTCCCACCAGGACTAAACACATCCTCTCCCACTGAAGTCAAACCAGGCAGTCCAGTTGGGGAAAAGGGACCCAATGGCAGGCAACAGAGTCAGAGACAACCCCCACTCCAATTGTTAGGGGACCCATATGAAAATCAAGCTGCACGTATAATACAAACATGTAGGGGGGTCTCAGTCTAGCTGTTGCATGCTCTTTGGTTTGTGGTTCAGTCTCTGTGAATCCCTATGGGCCCAGGTTAGTAGACTCTATAGGACCTCTTGTAGTGTTCTTGACCCCTCTGGTGCACTCACTTCTATTCATCACTCTTCCACAAAATTCCTCAAGCCCTGCCTGATGTTTAGTTATGGGTCTCTGTATCTGTTTCCATTCAGTGTTGGACGAGGCCTCTCAGGAGACAATTATGTTAGGTTCCCATCTGCAAGCATGTCAGATACGTTAATAGTGTCATGAGATTAATAGTATCAGGGGTTGCTCTCTTCCCTGAGATGGGTCTCAAGTTGGGCCAGTTATTGGTTGACTATTCCCTCAGTCTCTGGTCCATCCTTACCCCTGTGCATCTTGTAGTCAGAAAAAAAATTGGGGGTTGAGTGTTTTATGGGTAAGTTGATTTCCTCCTCCTTCAACTGGAAGTCCTGCCTGGTTCCAGGTTGGGAGGCTATGAGGAGTCTATGGGGGTGACCCTAGTTGAGATTCCTATCAGCAAGGGATATAGAGAATGAAGTGACCACACAACTTTTATAAAAAGAAAAATTTATAATATATAAAGGCCTGGGATACAGTTTCAGAGGTTTTGTGCTATCAGCCTGGTATGAAGAACACCAGCATGGAAGAAAACATGCTGAAGAGGTGGCTGAGAGCTCTACATCTGGGTCTACAGGCAGAAGGAAGAGAAAGACTCTGGGCATGGAATAGGCTTTCGGAAACCCTGTCACACCTCCTAATCCTTTCAAATAGTACCATTCTCTGGTGACCAAATATTCAAATCTATGAGCCCACTAGGACCATTCTCATTCAGACCACCACATATTAGAAATAAAATTTCAATGCACTAAGTAGAAAAAAAAAACCACATTGGACATCATCATCAATAGTCTAACTAAACAAGAATTAACATCAGGGTGGATATAAAAGGTTGATAAAATACTATATTCAAACACAAAGAAAACAGATAAATGAATGTGCCTTCAGCATCTAAGAGCTCAGGATATGATCAAGAGATCAAATCCAAAAATCCAGGAAGTGAAAGGAGGGACAGACGAAGGAACACTATATACAGAACAGAAAAAACACCCCCAATGAAGATAGTATAATGTATTTCTTGTGAGGAATTCATGAACAAGGGGGAGATGGTAAGGAATCCAAAATGTCTCATACAGGAAGCTAGCAAATGCCTTGTAATGGTAGAAGAGAAAGTAAAGACCAAAATAAATTTCAACCAATTCAAAAATCAATCAACATAATTATAGGAATTTGTAAATATCTGTCAATAATAACCTGAAAAATACATGACCTCAACTCACCAATAGAGATTCAACTAGCTAAGTGATTTAAGATACTAGATATGTCTACTGTCTCCAAGAAATGTGCCTTGCTTAAAAAGACATCAATAATCTGAGAGTCAAATGACATAAGAGAATCTATCAAGAAAATAGCTAAAAATCAGCCTGTGTAGTTGTCTTGCCTCTGAAATAGTAGACTTCAAATCAAAGTTAGTAAAAAACCACAAGATAGAAATCATATTAGATTTTCAAAAAAATTAGTAAAAATCACTGCTACAAAACAGTAAGAAAAAAGTGGTTACAACAATTATAAATATAGATACACCCATTGTTGGTGTGTCCAGTTTTATAAACCAAGTAAAAATAGACATAAACATTTATGTAAGTCCAGATATAATGGTCATGTGTTACTCCAGCACCCCACCTGTCATTCAAGATAGGTCACCCAAAGTAAAAATCAATGCAGAAATCTGATTTAAACTGCACCATAGATAAACTGAGCTTAACAGATCTTTACAGAGCATTCCACCCGATCGGTGCAGAATACACATTCCTCTCAGCAGCTCATGGAACTTTCTCTAAAACAAACCCCATTTCAGGCCACAAGTAAACTCTTACCAAATAAAAAAAGAATCAAGAGAATCTCTTATATTTTATCAGCTCACAGTGCAATAAAACTAGACACCAATACATACATACATAGATACATACATACATTCATATGTTATGTATATATACATATATGCACATATATTCCCAAAATAAAAGGGGATACAAATGGAAATGGGTGAACTCAAATTATCCCGATATGCAGAGCACATAGACACCTACACCGAAAAGAACCTGACAGCTCTACCAAAAAACTCCTAAGCCTTGATAAATACTTTCATCAAAGAAAAAGGAGACAAAAGAACAGTTAAAAAGTTGGTAAGTTTTCTATATACTAATCACACATTTGTCACGCAGAAAATAAAAAGAGGAAAGAAATTAGAGGAGAGAAAACATCTCATTCCCAAAGCTTCAAAAGAACTAAATAAAATACCTTGGAATAAACCTAACCAAGGAGGTAAAAGACCTCTACAGTCAAAAGTGTAAGACATTGACAAAAGAAATTAAAGAGGATACTATAAAATGGAAAGATCTCCCATGCTCATGGCTTGGCAGAATCAATATAGTAAAAATGACAGTATTAAAGTGGTTGACACATTCAACTCTCTCCATATAAAAACTCCAACATTCTTGCAGAGCCAGAATAAAGAAGCCTCAAGCTCATTTGGTAGCACAAAGGATCCCAAATAACCAAAGTAAATCTTAGCAGAAGGGGCAACATTAAAAGCATAACAATGCCTAATTTCAAGTTATAGTACAGAGCTGCGGTAACAGAAATATAGCACAGGCAGAAAGCAGCCATGATCAATAGAATAGATAGAATAGAATAGAATAGAATAGAATAGAATAGAATAGAATAGAATAGAATAGAATAGAATAGACAGCCTAGAAATAAATCCACACAGCTATAGCCACTTAATTTTTGACAATGTTGTCAACAAATACACATGGGAAAACACAGGCTCTTTTAAAATTGCTGCTGGGAAGAAAGAGTATGCCCATGTGTAGGAGAATGAAGCCACATCCCCATCTGTCACCCTGCACCAAAAAAAAAAAAAAAAAAAAAAATCAATTCAAAATAGATCAAAGGCCATAATGTAAGATGCAGAACTTTGCAGCTGATGAAGGCAAACACAGATAAAGCACTTCAAGGTATAAGCCTAGGCAACGGTTTTTCAGCATAAGAAGTCATATCCCCAACTGACAAGAGGGATTTAAAAAGTTGCTCCAGACAACAGGAAACCATCACCAAAGAGAAGAGAATCTTACAGAACAGGACACAATCTTTATCAACTACACATATGTATACATGTATAAAGAACTACAAACAATAAATGGCCCACCAAAATCTAAATCAACTCAATAAGCATACTAATGGACTCAAGAAACCCATTGCTCAAAAGAAGAAATACAAATAAATGATCAATACATACGTGAAAAGGCATCCAACGATCTTATCCGTCCAAGACACACAACTTAAAACTGCTTTGATATTTATTTGTCTTAGTCCCTGTTTTATTGCTGTGAAGATACTATGGCCACGGCCACTTTAATAAGACAAAGTATCTAATTAGGAGCTCGTTGACAGTTTCCAAGGTTTCATCCATTACCATCAATCACAGCAGATAGTATAGAAGCATGCAGGTAGGAACTGGACCCGTAGCTGAAACCTACATCCTGATCCGTGGGCTGAGAGAAAGATTCTAGACTTGGTATGGGCTTTTGAAACCTCAAAGCTGACACTCACTGATACACATCCTCTAACAAGCCCATACCTCCTCATCATTCTAATATTTTCCAATTGTGCCATTCCCTGGTGATTAAGCATTTGAATGCATAAGCCTATAGGGGCCATTCTTAATCAAACCACCTCAAAATTCCATCTCAGCTGAGTCAAATAGTTATATTTTTTAAATGATAACGAATGCTGGTAAGGATATGGGGAAAGTGTAACCTTCATTCAACACTGGCAATAATGTAAACCTATACAGCCACTGTGAAAACAAGAATGAAGGATCTTCCAAAATCTAAAATCAGAACTACAATATGACTCATCTATATCATTTTGAGGTGTGTATGCTAAGTCACTCTAGGACTCTAGTGACCCAAGGACTTTAAGTCAACATGCCACAGAGATACTTTCGTGCCCATATTTATAGCTACATTATTCATACCATCCAGTCAAGTAAAATCTACTAGATGCCCATTCACCAATAAATGGATAAAGGAAATGTGGTAATATATACAATGTTGTAAGTAGCCATAAATAAAAGTAAAATCATAATATTAGCAAGACAATAGAACTAGAAATCATTGTGTTAGGTTAAATAAGGCAGACTCCAAAAGACTTGCCAAATTTTCTCTCCCCTCTGTAGAATCCAGATTTTAAATTGTATACATATAGCCACAAATGCATCTATTTATATTTGTATGGCATATACTGCAAAGAAGGGAAAAAAGGAAAACTATGGAATGGATTTGAAAGCAAGGTGTTGAGACTGTTCAAGGGAGATGAGGAAGCTTCCAGAAGGAGAAAGGAGAACAGTGGGGATGGGAAGAATGAGGAGAACAAAATATGGCACAATTGTGTAGAAATTCAATAATGAGCCCATTGGTTTGTATACTATCCTAAGATTAATAACAAAATATAGAAAAATCTCAGTATTACACATACATGTAAAACAGAATTGGTCAAATGCATATTACCCTGAGATCCCTGATATGGAGATACTCTGGCAAATTTTGTGATACATGAAATACTTGCCCACCAAAAAGGGGGGCTCAAAGAATTAAACTGTTTTTTAAATAGCAGTAATTACTTATTCTGGAGACATTTCACCACTAATGGAGCATAATCTCAAGACACAACTGCACGTTCGTAGAAATGTGAGCCAAAATTAATCAGTCTATCTAATTTCTACAAGAGGAACGAGGAGAATTCTCTGAAGGCCACCCTTTATCAGGAGGCTGTAAGTTTAAAGTAGCAGAAAATTGGAAAGAAATGTATTAAAGGGATGAAAATTATCCTTGAATTAAAACATTTACAGCCCAAAGCTGTAATTATGGCAAAGGTTAAGGCGGGAGAGTCACAAAACCATCCTGGCTGCTCTTGACTTCTTGAATACTGTCTTTGCTAATTAATTAGCTTGCTTCCATTGTTAATTATGGGGGTTCCCCAAGGTTTGGTGAGGTCTCTTTTGCATCTTCCCCTTGCCTACTGCTTTATTCATTAACCCACATGATCTCAACAATTGACATAGACAGCAAGGCCCTATGAGTTCTATGCCCTGTGCTAAGCATTTTTGGAGATAGCTCAAATAACCTCTGCCTGTATCCCATCTGAGCTGGTTTGAATGAGAGTGCCTCCCATAGACTCTTATGTTGGAAAGTGTGGTCCCAAGTGAGTGGAACTGTTTGAGAAGGATTCGAAGGACTATGAGGTATAGGCGTCTAGAAGGAGAAGTTGCTGCCTGTGTCTGCTTGTCCGTGTTTCACACTGAGCTGGACTGGAGAGAGGGAAGTTTAGCTAGACACAGGAGAGTACAGTGCAGGATCTCAGTCAGCAATGACTCCATAGACAATAAACATACCTGGAAACAGCTTTGGAGAACTGGTTCATTTATTGTAGAGGATAAAGTGATACTTATACCCCTGGTGAGGAGGCCAGGGTCTCTGGGGCAAGGTTTATGTGGCTGTGCACCATTGCCCATGACAGGGATGTTGGAAGATGCTTTATCTACATACTTGAGGGGAGAGTAGTCTTATAAGGTCAAACAAGGAGTGAAGCCTGAAAAATGTCAGGATAATAAATTCTTACTAGAGTAGAGGTGATGCTGATGGAGCTGGCTTTATTGTGACAGTTTGGAAGGGGACAGAAAGAAGTCAACTCTTGCCATCCTCGTGTTTGAGGTATCCAGGGCTGAAGCTCCCTTGACCCTTTCTCTGTAACCCTAGACCATTATGGTCTCACAAAATGTGTCACTGGAAGTAGTCTTTGAGGTTTCAAAAACCTACACCAGGTCTAGTGTCTCTCTTCCTCTCTGCCTGCTGCCTGTGGATAAGGATGTAAAGCTCTCGGTTACTGCTGCAGTGCTATGCCTCTTTGCTTCCTGCCATGATATTAATGGACTAATCCTCTACAACTGTAAGCAACTCCCCAATTAAATGCTTTTTTTTTTAAAGAATTGTCTTGGTCATGGTGTCTCTTCACAGCAATGGAACAGTGACTTAGATACCACCTTATCTGTTCTCACCCATCCCATCAACAGACTACTAGGGATGGAGACATGGATGTCTCATGGGGCTCTACTACAGATGGTCTGCACAGTGCTCTGCAAGCCACAGACCTTTCTCAAAATAAAAAGAATAATGCTAAACCAGATGTAGAACAGGAAGATTATGATCCACTGAACAAATCCAACCTGGAGGCATATGTGCTTGGCTGTATGATGATTTAGTAATATGCATAGTTATGTAAACGTCTGACTTTCTGCCAGAGGATAATTGACTATAGCCATGCAGCAGGCACTCCTTTAGGAAGGGCCTGTGTTACCTATAATACCCAGCATCCTCTATTCTAAGTATATGTAAGTGTATGTAATCTCCTTCCCCCAAATGCTTTATGTGACTTACTTCTTGATAAAATAGCCATTCCTATTAGCAACTGAAATAAATTCTACCTAACAAAAGTAAGCAATCCTCTCCAGTTAACACATCAACTTGATGATTCTGTTCATGCTTAGATGTGCCCATCACACTGAAATGTTCCTTCTTGTCACTGGAATGGGAATACTGTTACAGAGTAGCTAAGAATAAAAATGCAGGGCAGACTAAATGCAAGGAGGGAGAAAGAGCTGGAAGACAGCTAAGAAAGTGGGGGTCACAGAATGGAGAGGACTTCAGTTGCTTCTCATTTTGCTATGAAGAGATTTGGTTTTGGTTTTGGTTTTGGCCTTTCAGCCCAGAACTAACCATAAAAAAGGAATAGAGCTTAGGGGACAATAATTTCCGTTTTAATTAAAATGAAAGCAACTAAGCTTAAAAGAGAGACTATGTAATATAAACATAGACGGGAAACTTCCCTACAGGCTATTTTAGTACTCCCGGGAGATGTTCAGCTGTTCCTGAATTTGGAACATGTATTGGCCTTGTGCATGATGCCTAGATCCAGTTCTCATCCCTGCACAGTCCAGCATCTTAGGGGAAGACTCCTCGGCCACATCTGTTTTCATGTCAGGATTACAGTCTATCCTAGTGGGTTTGTTGTGATAAAAATGCCATGACCAAAGCAAGTTGGGAAGGAAAAGGTTTATTTCAGTTCACAGTTCATTGTCTACCCTGAATGGAAGTCAGGTCAGGAACTCAAGGCAGGAATCCTGGGGCAGAAGCAGAGATCACGGAGGAACACAGCTTATTGGCTTATTCTTCTTGGCTTGGTAAGCCTGATTTCTTACACAACTCAGGACCACCTTGCCCAGGGGGATGCGGCCCACAGTGGGATAGGTCCTCCAGCATCAAGTATAAATCAAAAAATATTCCATGAGTTTGCCTACAGGCCAGTCTAATGGAGGCATTCTCTCAGCTGAGGTTTCCTCGTTCTAGGACTCTGGCTTGCATCATGTTGAAAAAATAAAAAATGAAAAACATTAGCCAGCACTCAGAGCCTTAAAAGTCCACTAGTCTTGCTCTGCTTTGTCTGTATCTAACATTTAAGGTTACCTCTAATTTCTCAGAAAACCTTGAGAACTCACTGGCAAGCAGTGGGGCTGCCTTGCCACTAACTGGCCTCTGTTCTCTGAACTCTGATCCCACCGCAGTAAAGTCTATTACAGAAATCTCTGTCATCGTAGCTTGCTTTTTAAAAGCAGCTTCTGTTCCCTTCCAATCAAACAGTAAAGGTCACCAACAAAGAAGCTAAAGTGATCTAGCAATGTCTAAAATTGAAAAAGCAAAACTAAATAGCCACTGACCTTAATATTTTTATGTTTCTCGGGGTCAGCTTAATGATATTCCTGGAAGTCTCCTGCTTTGAGTTATTAAAAAATATAATAGGTTTGTAGAGCATTAAATCATCCTGAAATACTCATGCTGAAAAAGATAATTCTATATTTTGAGATTTCATCTAGACTAAAAACCTACATCAGGGGAAAATAGAAACAAAGATAAAGCCAAGGGAGAAAATAAGGCAATGGATGGAGACTAGCAGAGACCCAGGACTCGGGTAGTATCATGGAGTCAGCAAGTGGCCACGCCCAGCCATTAGATTGAAACTCTCAGTCAAGACTCCAATTACCCACAATGCATTAGTTAAAACCAAGCTTCTACAAAACCAAGGCAAAGAAAAATCTAATACAAACTTATTTAAGAAGATAGAGAATAAACTAGGTGAAGGTTGGCTTTGGCTATGGATTCAAATGATGTTGCAAGATTACTATTTGTCTCTCTATCTATGATTTGGTCCTCCCTTGCATTAAACCTTCATTTTTAATATATGCTGCCAATATCTAATATTTGACTGCTGAAGCCCTAGGCCCTGCAGCCTCCTAGACTCTAACAAACAAAATTAAAGCATGTTACTTAATGGACTGAACAAAAGTGCTTTCTATCATGCTTTCTGAGAATCTGGTTCTATCACAGTTGGTCTTGAACCAACCACAAAACCAATGACAGGGCTTATGGAATTCGGTCATGTATTTAGCTCTGTGTGGGAAGAACAGTTGGGATGTGGTTACTAAGAAATCAAAACTGAAACAGAGTATCTGTAAATGAATGTTCACTCTATAAAGACATTGATCATGATTCCGGGGAAAAAA
>JADRCC010538563.1:0-12857 GCA_019843855.1 Hylomyscus alleni
AGCTGCCATGTTCCCTTCTGGGTGGTCTGTCCTGTGAATCCTAAGTCTCTGGACCTATGCTTGGAGTTAATCAGTTATTGCTAAGACACTCAGTGTCCATTCCAAAGTTGCTTAACAAAGGGCTTTAAAACCATGATACTCAATGCTGAAGACCAGAGGTAGGAAGGACTCCCTCTCCACACTGTGGAACCTACAGAGGAGCAGTGTGTGTGTGTGTGTGTGTGTGTGTGTGTGTGCGTGTGTGTATGTGTCTGCATGTGTGTGTGTCTGCATGTGTGTGTGTCTGCATGTGTGTGAGCATGCATGTGTTCATGTGACTAAGTGTGTGTGGGCACATATGCATTTATTATGGCATGTGGATGTGTGCACATATGCTTATGTACTTGTGTGCATAAAAATCCATAAAGAACACCCAGCTGCTCAATTTGGTGATTCCATTCTTGCAAAAGGGACTAAGAAAATAATCAGGAAATGAAAATAAATTGCTAGCAACATACATTAATCATGGTAACCTTTGATTTTTCTAAAAAAAAAAAAAAAAACTCCCAACAGTACAAAAAATGATGAAGTGAGTTACAGAATGTCTAGACAGTGCAACATTGATACAACCATCAAGCCTAGTGCCCACAAACACATTGTCATAGGGAAAAGACAGCACTGTGGGGCTCCTCGTACTCCCCGCCTCTGGTTCATGTTACACCAGGGACTGTGAAGCCCCCTGGCAGTTGCATGCCTGGTGCCCACAGCACAGCAGACCCTAGCCAGAACACATCTCTTGATGAGCGCTCTCACTCAGGGATCGGCCTGGGTCTCTGGGGAACCATCACTGATCTCAGCTGAGTAAAGGGACCTTTTCCTCAGAAATGATATCCTCCGCCTCCTAAATACATTTTGTTTTAAATGAGCCTAGAGCCTGAGCGTGTGCCTCGGTTGGACTGCTCTGGCCTAGCATTCTTGAAGCTAGTTGAGTTCCCAGCACCTCACACACCAGGTGTGGTGGCACACTCCTTTGATCTCAGCATTTGGGAGGGTGCAGACAGGAGGATCAGGAGCTCAAGGCCGTCCTAGGCTACATATTCAGTTTGAGTCTAGCCTGTGTCCATGAGATCCTTTTAACAAAATTAAGCAAAAAGGAGAGGTCTGGGGAGATGGCTCAGCTGCTGAGAGCAGACCTTGCTCTTGCAGAGGACCCAGGTTTGGATCTGAGCACCCAGAGCTGCCTGCAGCTCCAGCTCCAGGGGATCGGATATACGTGGTCTCTGTAGGCACTTACATGTACATGGCCACACAGACACACAGACACACAGACACACACACACATACACACACACATATACACACACACATACATACACACACACACAGGTAAAAACATTTTTAATCCTTTGGGGAAAAAAAAAGCAGGGCCCAGCTGCCAGTGAGGGGCGCATGCTAGCTGCAGGCCGCAGCTGCTTTCCTATCTAAACGCACACTCGCTTGCTTGAGGTGGCAGCCGCCACACGTGGCTTATAACCTGTTACTCTCCATGCACCTTCATGCTGGCACCTTTCCTACCGTGAGATTGGCTCTGACAATGAAAATTGTAACTTTGGGAGCCGAGCCTCACTCTCCAGTGGCTTCCGTCTGTCCCTCTAAGGCCCATGTCGCTGAGATGCTCGCCCAAAGACGTCAGAATGAACACGTCTTTCCAAATCCACATCTGGAAAGACAACAGGGCCTCTGTCGGCTCTCTACGATGCCCAGGAGGGCGTGTGGAATCAGCTGTCCCCCGGTGGTGCCCGCTTTACCAGTGCACACTCCTCCACAAGGCTGGAGAGATGCCAGGGCTCATCCTGAAGCTTGAGCCCAGGGCCCTCGGATGCCCCTGCCTCTTCCTGCTCCGAGGCCCTGTGGTGCAAGAAGCCTTCCTCTAGGAGTGCTGGAAACTCCAAGTGACTTGTGGAGGTGGAGAACTTAAAACAATGAAAGAACTGAGACCTGCAAGGAAGGCAGTTGCTGAGTTCGATTCCTTGAGCCCATGTAAAGGTAGGAGGTGAGAACTGACTCTACAGCATTGTCCTCTGACTTTCAAATTCACACTATGGTACACATACATACACACCTTGCACATACACACACCATGCATACACACATACCATGCACATACACACACACCATGCATACACACATATCATGCACATACACACACACACACACACACACCATACACCCCCCACATACACCATGCACGTATACACAAACACTGCAACAATAAATATATAAGTAAATAAACAATGCAAAGACCGATCTGGAGAGGTTCCTGCTGGAGTCGCAGGGTGGGGACTGCCACAGAGCTGGTACCAGCTGACCCTACTTGACCCTGCTGCACCTGAGGCCGACATGTCCTCAGGCCCTGCTGAATGTCCCAGGGTCAGAGGCTCCCAGGCCATATGGCTAGGTTGCTCAAGAGCGATTAGAAAAATAGAGCAGTATTTAAATCTTTCCAAATTTTAAATGTGGGTCATTTCTTCAAAACACAGACACACTGGGAGGTGGAAATAAAAGCCTGCTAGATGGCAATGTGCTCACCACTGGAACCGCACGTGATCATGCCCTGCCTGCCTGTCTAGTTAGGAGAAGACAGGGGCCACTGGGACAAGGCATTATGGTAATGGCCTCTCTGCTTAACATCGGCTGGCCGAACTACGCTTTAGGCACAAATGAGACAAATTAAGGGCACTCAGCTGAGAAGGACATGGGCTTTTTTCTCCCTGTTAAGGAGCTGAGAGAGAGAGAATCATTAACTGCTCAGGGCTACTGGAAGGAAGGGGGAGGTCCCCAAACGCAGGAGGTGCCCAGAGCCTATGACCTCATTCTGTCCCCATCTTTGTCTTCACTGCTGCGTCTGGGAAGTAAGAGCCCTGCTTTCTACAGACCTGCAGAGCAGTAACAAGACCAAGGAATAATAATAATAATAATAATAATAATAATAATAATAATAATAATGGTAATCACTCACATATTTAATGTGTTTGTATATTATTGTTGTTGTTATTATTATTTTATTTTTATTTTTATTTTATTGTCTCTTGGATAGTCAAGACTGCAGACCCAGTTTCTCATTGGTGTGTGTGCTGGACCAGGCCTGTCTGTTCTCACTGGTGTGTGTGCTGGACCAGGCTTGTCTGTTCTCATTGGTGTGTGTGCTGGGCTAATCCTTTCGCCAGTGTGCACCTACTTCTGATGCCATGGGCCATTTGCCTCACCTTGCATACAATGGCATTCTTTGCACAGTGTGGGACTGGCTGCATACTCAACATCTCGAATCTGGAAGTCTCTGCCCTGGGTAACCAAGGTAGCCGGCCACTCAGCAATGCATATTTGGAAGGCCTGCTGGGCTCTAGTGGATTTGGGTTGCAAGCTAAGCTATGTGGGATGTGGGCATTTTGGAGCTAAGTCAAAGCTCAGAATGTCTGCAAGACTCTGGCTCCAAGGGAGGACAAGGTCTGGCCACCCATGAGAGAGAGTCCAGGCTGCTGCTGGCTGTCCTCCAAGGCCTTTCTGCTCAGTGCGTGGATCCCAGCCCAGCGGTACCGTACCACTATAGAGCTTGCTGGGCATGCTCTGACCCACTGGGTTTGACCCTGAGCTTTGAGAAGCTGTCTTAGAGAGGCACGGCACCCTAAGGCTTGGGGGCACTGCCTGTATGTCTTCCTGGCTCAACAGGTGGAAAGAACAAAATGGGGCTCCACAGAAGTCAGGGCACCGAGTAGACAGAGCCTGACTCAGCTTCCTGTCTCTCTGGGAGCTAAGGTCTTGAACCTACAGCTGGTGTGAGTGTGCTCACACCACAACACAAACAAGTACTACATCCTGTGTTCTGTATACCCTGACATGGCGAGTTTCTGAGGACCAAGGGTGTCCATTTCTCAGAGCCTGTGCTGCCTAGATTGTAGCTTACTGTTCACAAGAGTCCTGTAGGATACAAGCAACTGAAGCCCCACTTAACACTGACACCTTGAACAAATGGAGCTCATTGTTCTCTCAGTTTATAGAGCCTGGAGCTGGGGCCTTGTTGGCTGGGGCCTGGTTGGCTAGGGCCTGGTTGGCTGGGGCCTGGTTGGCTAGGGCCTGGTTGCCAACACCAGCAGGACAGATGCCCGGATCTCTACTATTCTTTCTTCTTCCAGTGTCTTCCTGATATGAAGGCCAAGAATACAACCTTTTTTCAGGAGAGCAAAATCTTTCTCACAAACTGTCCATGACTTCTATCTAAATCCCCTTTGTGGCTACCAGAGAGGAACGTGGAGAGTTTAGATTGCAAGTGGCCCCTTGCCTTGAGCTAAAGAGGTTGGGAAAGGAGAAGTTGGGTCTGCCTGATGCCCAGTGGGTTCAGCCAGGTCTTTGCCTGGCAGCTCTTCTTCACCCTGGGGTCAAATGGAGCTTATACTTCAAACCCTCTCGTAAGAAGAAAAACCTTGGGCTGGTGAGATGGCTCAGTAGGTAAGAGCACTGACTGCTCTTCTGACGGTTATGAGTTCAAATCCCAGCAACCACATGGTGGCTTACAACCACCCATAATGAAATCTGGTGCCCTCTTCTGGTGTGTCTGATGATAGCTATAGTGTACTCAATTATAATAATAAATACATTTTTAAAAAAAGGAAAAAAAGATGAAATTTTTTTTTTTTAAAAAGAAGAAGACAAACCTTGAAGACGGTCACATGGTGGGCACCAGGATGCGGATGCAATACAGCAAATATGGCTGTCATAGGTGACATGGGCTGACAGTTTAATAAGTTGGAAAGTGTGAGTGTCCTTATTTGGAGGCTTCAGTCCGAGCCCTTTGTCCCCAAGTACTATAGCTTGAGTCTGAGACCCCCTTACAGGCTCATGAATGTGTGCACTTGTTCCTGTCTGTGGTGCAGTTTTGGGTGGTTGAGGTTGTGAAGGGATGGGACCTAGCTGGAAAAAGTAGGTTGCTGGGGGGCAGGCAGGAGGGTTTCAATCCTACCATCTCCAGCCCAAGCTCTATGGTTCCTGCGAGACAGAGATGTAAAAGCCGAAGGTGTACAGCAAGCTCCCATTTCCACAGATCCGGCATGCATGTGTGTATGGCCTCTGTGGGTCTCTCTCTACGTCTCTGTGTGTAGGGAGTGTTTGTGTATGTGTCTGTGTATCTGCTTGGGGCTGTGCACGTGTGTAGGGCATGTCTATGTGTGTCTCTGTGTATAGGGTGTGCATGTATGCAGTGTGTGTATATGTATGTATATGTGTATAGGCTGTGTGCATGCATGTGTGAGAGAGAGAGATATGAATGTGTATAGGGTATGTGTTTACGTTGTATGTGTTTAGGTGTGCTTTCTGGTTCTCAGCTATGTGTGTGCAGGCATGGGTGTGGGACATGCATGCACATTTAGAGACCAGACATCAGCCTCAAGTATTGTTCCTCAGGAGCTGTCTATCCTCCTTGGTTTTTGAGACTAGACTGATTGGGCTAGACTAGGCTGCCAAGCCTGGTGGAGTCTCTTATGTTAGCCCCCCAGTACACAGATTACAGATGTGCGCTATCCGTTGCCCTGGGCTCGTTACGTGGGTGTCGGGGATCTGAACTCCTCAGGTTCCCAAGCTTGATGCAGCAAAGCCCTCCCCAGCCCCACACTGGCCTATCTTCAATCTGGAACAAGGTTTTCTAACTAGGGCAAAGCCACAGCGAATGACTGAGCACAAATCCGAAGTTTCAGTTCTGTGCAGTGGCTTTGGGAACATCACCAGAAACAGCTAGAAGCTGGCAAATCCACGGGCTCCCATAAGGCCAGCCATATAAAATGAAAGCGCAAAATCAAACTTGGGGTCTTGGGCCTACAAAGCTGCTGGGCAGAGCCAAGCCACTCTCAGTCCATGAAACACGAGGGCGCCAAGTGATTGAGACAAACCTGTCGACGGGGACCATATGACGGCCACTAAGTCTCTTGGCTTCTGGAAATGACAAGTGACAGTGGTCAAGGTGGGAGTCCCAGAGACGCTGGTGAGACTTGGATCATTTCACAAGCCAACTCCAGGCTCACGGCTCTACAGAAGGCACAGGGTCTCTCTAGGAACTGATTGGGGTGGTGATGCTGAGACCCCAGATTTGAGATGGTGGGGTGGAAATCTGAGCTAGGCAGGAGGAAGAAGTGGTCTATCCCCAGCTGGGAGAACATTAGAGGTCACTGGGACCTCATGTGTTTCAGTTCTACGAGCTACATCATCTGGTGGAGTAGTGAAGTGAGCTTTAGGGATATGTGACTCTAGCAAGCATCGCCCCCTCTGTGGCCCTCTGTCTCCCAAAGTGCACACGGTGGGTGGGTGGGGTTTCAGGTGGGCAGAGGGCCTGGGAACAGCAGAAACGGACTTGGAGCCGCCAGCAAATGAATGAGGATTATTGTAACTAAATGTGCCTAGTCCTCCTGGGGCCAGGCAGGGATGCTTGAGGCCCAGTTACCCACCCCCTCCAAAGCCATGGGGCAGAGTAGCCAAATGGCAGATAAAAACATACAATTCCCAGCTAAAACTGAACTTCAGGGAACAATCAATGAGTATTTTGGTGTTACTAACACCCCAGGTGTCCGTGGGCCAGCCTGCACTATCTATGAGCCAGCCTGTACTATCCGTGAGCCAGCCTGCACTATCTGTGAGCCAGCCTGCACTAAAATCATTCGCTCCTCACTTGAGAGTTCAAGTCTAACAAGGCTGTCTGAATTCCATCTGGCAGCTGTGACAGGTAGCTATCCTCTGGGAGGTGGAGAACCCTGCAGCAGAGGAGGTTAGAGCAGAGCTAAAGGGATTCAGATCTGGTGCACTTAAACCGAAATTCTGAATGGATGAAATCCGGCTCTGAAATGCAAACAAACACCACCTAATTTAGGCAACCAAATAGAAGGAAGTTCTGAAACCATCCGGTGGGCCCCGTATCTCCACTCAGCCTGCTTCACTAGTTAAAGCATGTGTTCCGACAGAGGACCCATGATGGCTTTTTTGCAGTACAGGGCGAGGCTAAGGCAGAGACATGAACTGCTGGGGCAAATCAGGCTGATGGATATTCTGAAGGATATACGTCTGCCCAGAAAGGCCACAGGCAACTCCCATCTGCATCTGGAAGCTCATATGACCAGGAAGCTCTGCTAAGCTGACTCTCACAGACAGCCACAGCCATGAAGCTCAGCACCGGGGCTTCAGCTGTGCATCCCTGCCGCGGCTTAGGTGTGTCCGGAGTCAAAGTCTGCCTGTCCATGGAATGGGGTCTCCACAGGGCCAGCCTCCCAGAACTCTAGTGAGTGACTGCAGATGGCACCGGAAAGCATGGACCTGTGTGGAGCAGGCATACGTACCCAAAGCATGAGATGTTTTATCTTAAACCTCAAGGAAGACTGTGAGAGAGAGCTCAGGGTTTGGAGGTCTGTTTGCCTGGCATGCATGAGATTTGATACCCAGCACCACAAAGAAGTCAGAGAGAATGGAAGAGAAGATCTATGGGTACTTCCGTGAGGTGGACCAGTCCTCCACACCCCTGCTGGCTCTGGGACCATTGCAGACCCAGCTGTGGCTGGTTAGACTCTTTTATAATGCTCCCCAGAGGGGCCCCTCTGAGCCCCGTAGCTAGACTCTCCTTGTTCATAAACCAGTAACCATGCAGAGCCGGAGGCCAAAGGCCTTTTCAGTTTGAAGCCGGGCCCGAAGGAAGATGGCTGTCTCTCTGACGAGTCCACACACATCACCGTTAACGACCCTGGAGGGTGCTGTCCACCCAGCAGGCCTGTGCTTCCGAGGTCAGCCGGCGGTTAATGAGACCGCCACCCTTAATTAATCCGACAGACCGGGCGAAGCCTCCTCACTTCCACTCAGTCTGTCAGCAGCTGGGGTGGGGGTGGGGAGGTCTCTGTGGAGTGGCTTCCTGCCTCCTTTCAACAGCTTGCTGTCTGTGGTTTCCCCGGGTTAGCCCAGGCACCTGAAGGCCATCTTCTGGGTTTTCACAGACACATTTTCTGTGTCAGATCGGCTCACTCAGGAAGCCGATCAATTGAGATCTGAGATCTGTCCACTCTGAGCTTCTAAATCCCTAGGAGATGAGACAGGTAGACCTACCCTGAACACCACAGGAGCTAGAAACTGTGCGTGCGTGCGTGCATGCGTGCGTGCGTGCGTGCGTGCGTGCGTGCGTGCATGTGTGTGTGTGTGTGTGTGCATGTGTGTGTGCATGTGTGTGTGTGTGTGTACCTGTGTGAGCAAGTGTGCATGTGGAGGCTGGGGGTCAGCCATGGATGTTCTCTTCAATTCTTCTCAATCTTATATTTTTGATATAGAGCTTTTCACCTAATCTTCAGCTCGCCGTTTGGCTCGAATGGCTACTCCATGAGCTGCAGGGACTAGGTTTGAACGAGAGGCCCGCCACAGTGTTAGGTATTGAACCCTTGGTCCCCAGTTGGTGGTGCTGTCTTGGGAAGCTTAGGGTACACGCACGCGGCCTTGCTAGCGGATGCTGCTGGGGGTTTAGGGTTTCTAAGCCATGCACCATTCCTGGCTCCATCCTCTGCCTGTGCTTGTGGTTCAGACAGAGCTCGCTGCTCCAGGCTATCCCATTGACTGCCTCCTCTGCAGCTCCCCTGCAGCGGTGATAAACGCTTGTCTCTCTGGAATCAGAGGCCTAAACAAACTCTTCCTTCTATAAATGGCCTTGGTCATGCTTGTCACAGCAGTAGAACAGTAACTCAACAGCCTCTCTCCCGTGCTCCCGATGCTGGGGTTGCTTGTGTGTGCCCCCGTTCCTTTCATAAGGTGCTGAGACTCTGAATTCACGCTCAAGCCACAAAACTTTACCCACTGAACCATGTCCCCGGCTCCTGTGTATTTTAACACTTTTATAGCACACTATTGGAGGTGCAGCCTGACCCAGCCTCCTCGCCACCACCTGGAGTCAGGGCCACCTTGTCTTTCCCCAACCTTTCTGCAAATGACCAGTTTACAAACCGTTATTACCGTCAGGTGTCCAGACAAAAGCCATGTTCCGAGGACAAATTTTCCAAGGTAGCTAGCTAGGGGACTCTTTCTGTTTATATGACAGGGTCTTGTGAAGCCCGGACTGGCCTCCAACTCTTTATGAAGTCAAGGGTGACTCTGAACTTCTGATCCTCCTGGTTCCATCTCTTAGCTACTGGAATTGCAGGCAGATGCCCTCATCCCTAGTTGATGGGGTGTTGGGCCTCAAACCAGGGCTTCACATTAGGTAACAATCTACCTACCAAGTGATGTCCTCCACCTGAGTTTTAAAACTTTATTGTTTGTCATCATTATCATCATCGTCATTGTCATTATAGTCATCACTGTCATTGTCATCAGTCATCGTCATCGTCGTCGTCGTCATCATCATCATCATCATCATCTTCATCATCATCATCATCTTCGTAGTCGTCGTCAACATCTGTGTGTGATGTATGAGTACCGGCATCTATACTGTACATGTGGAGGTCAGAGCTGCTTCTTCTCTCACATGGAGAGAAGGGTTCTCAAGGATGGATCCCAAGGGCTTGCACAGCAAGCCTGTCTACCTGATGAACTATCTCTCTGACCCTTGATCTTTTTCTCTTTAACTCAGGGCAAGGTGGGTGGAGGGGGGGGATTGCATGCTGATGAATATCTTGGAAACTGCAGTTCTGGCTTCCAGAGACTGCTTGGAGCCACCTCTTGTCCTGGCTACTTTCTTTCTGAGAGGGTCTCTTTGCAGCTACCACAAACCTCAGTTCTTAGTTCACATTTTCTAAGCCCAAATGATTTATCCAAAGCAGCGATGGACCCTGACTGGCCTGGCGGATTTTAGCACGACTCACGTAGACAGTCCTGCCTTGAAGCATACTTGCTTTGTGATTGGCTCCCTTAGGCCCTCAGTTCTCCCATCTATAAACTTAGAGCGAGCATGAATGAGACAGACACCAGGGAACTAACGGGGATATTTCACCACACGGGCAATGAGGCCAGCAAAAGGCACTTATTACTGTGGGAAGCTGTGCAGCGTTTCTGAACCTTGGCTCCCACACCTGTGAGTGTGAGAGGAGACTGCGTTGGCTGCTGTGCGATCCAGGGCTTCCTGCTAAGGCTGCTACAGTGGGTGGGGAACTGACCATTCCAGGGAAAAGGCTTCATAGAAGCTTCCAACTCTGTGGAAGAAGGCTACAGGAAGGGTTGTATTTAAGATGCACGAGGCTGCACTGTGCTAGTCTCCGCTACAGAAAAGCCACTTACCTCAGGCTGAAAATGTGCAAAATACCGTGAAGTATGCAAAAGAAACAGCCACAGGACATGGTTGAAATGCCTGTGATCAGGCACCTTGGCCCCAGCAGGCCAGATCTCTGGCCAGGGTGACCCTGATCCCTGGTGCACGCCACCGCCAGTCGTGGTGGCTGCTGTACCCGGATGACCTACATTTCTCCAGCGGCAGCTGGGGCAGACATTCTGGGGTAATTAACAGCCATGTACACGTGCGCGCACAGACAGCCGGGTCAGCCCGGCAATGGCTGGCACACTGGCTGTCTAGACAGGGTAGGAGCTCAGTGGCCTCCTGCCATGAAGGCGGCTGCTGGGAACCGCAGCCAAGATCACGGAGGTGGGGAGAGAAAGGGAAGCTGCCCCTGAGATGGGCTGTGGTCACTCTTCTTCCACAGTGTAGAAGGAATGCAAAACAGTGGCCTTTGAAGGAGAGGTTCCTCAGGAAGCCACCAGGCCAGGGGACCAGGGCGCCCACACAGAATAGCTTTGCCTTATTGTATATTGCAATGCTTTCCGAGGGACAATAAGCGCTCAGCAGGGTCAGCTGAGGCAGGGCCAGGGAGTGTGATTGGCAGTCACAGAACAGAGCTGTGTTGGTGTGTGGTGTCTCTCATAAAATGCCAAGTTTTAAAAGGAGCGAGATTCAAGGTGGCACATTCTCAGGGGTGGCAGTGGGGTCTGTAGGGGCTGTGAGGGAGCACGTTGGGTGCTTCGCCTGTGTCTCCCGATCTGGTCACAGGAGGCTCACAGTTCCCCTCCGCTCACAGATGCTCAGGGTACATCTCTAGACAGTGTGTGAGCCAATGCCAAGTTCACCAAGCCAAAGCCTTGGACAGGAGTCCTGACATCAGGGTGTCAGGGTCCTCCTTGGACCGATCTCACACATGCAGCCACTGTTTCTCAAAAAGCTAATTACACTAGGGTCACCCCCAGGACCCGAGTCTGCCAGTACCATGATTTATTTAGGATGCTTCTTTAACCACTCGAAGCACACAGAAGGATTGGGGGGGGGGGGTGTGGGAAAGCACAAAAATCAACAAAACCAAACCAGAAGCCCTCCCCCACCTGAGTAACAGCTGGAGATCCAAAACCCAAAATGGAAGGGGACGCTATAGAAAAAAGATATTTAAAAGTTGTAAAATTGCTTCTGTGTCTCCTTAAATCTTCCAGGTGGTGAGGTGGGCAGCCATCGCCAAGCATCAGCCAACGCTGCCATTGTTCCCACGCTTGGCTTACAATGTGAAGAAGCTGCGGTCGGTCCGGGGGGGGGGGGACCCCATTTCTCCACGGTCATCCCCGGAGCACAGCTGCTTCCAGGGTCTTTTACTTACATTTCTCTCACTGCTAAGACCAAATACGCAGCAAGCAGCAACTAAGGGCCTGAAGGGTTTGGGGTGGGGAAGGCGTGGCTGGTGAGGCTGCCAGCTTTTTTGCTGAGGCAATGGACACGTGCGTGCGAGGTTGCTTGTGTACATCTTTGTAGGTCAGGAAGCAGAAGGGGATGAGTGTTGGCGCTCACCTGGCTTTCTCTTCCACCCTTTGTTCTGTGGGGAGCCATGCATCTGGGCACAACTTCCCAGGCCAACAAGTGGTTCTGTTGAACCAGCCCAGGGTTCGTGATTCTTCCCGTAAGTACCTGTCCTCTGAACTCTCTTGATGGAGGAATGCACTCCCCACTCCTTTAGAAACATTAACAAAGTTCGCGGTGGAAGCACGAGTAACTTCCTCTAAACTGTAAGTGGGTTTGGGCCACCTCACTGTTGACAGCTCCCGCCTTGGCACCAGGGACTTTGGGACCATCCCAGCTACTCAGATACCTCTTCTCCCTGCCCCTGCTTCTCCCAAGACAGGGTTTCTCTGTGTAGCTCTGGCTGTCCTGGAACTTGCTCTATAGACCAGGCTGGCCTCAAACTCACAGAGATCCACCTGTCTCTGCTTCCCAAGTGCTGGGATTAAAGGCGTGCCCCACCTCCACCCAGCCTGCTTCAGTTTCTTAACTGGGTCAGAGCTCAGAGATTTGCCTGCCCCTTTGGATAGAAGCTAGCATAAGAATTTCATGAGCCAAATGCAAAACTATGAACAGCTCTGCTGGGTCGATGCCCCTGCTGCCTCCAAAGCACAGGATAAACCAGGAGTCATTTTGTAGCCCTGTGGATTGCTGCCCTGCCAGCTCCCCGTGTCTCTAACCCTTAATCTGAAGTGACAACAGCATCAGAAAGTTCTGGATGACTTATCGCTGGAGTGAGGCTGAAACCCAAGGTGGTGGTGGAGGAGGAGGAGAAGGAGGAGGAAGAGGAAGAGGAGAAAGGGAGAAGGGCGGGGAAGGAGACACTCCTGCCTCACAAAGGTCTGACCCAGTCTATGGACAATTTCCCAGCTAACTGGACCTCTCTGGAGTTGGAGCTTCAAGGGAAGTTGCCACCTGAAATAGGTGGTTGGTTCCCTGAAGTCTGTCTTTCCCAAGGAGCTAATAGGGTATGTCCACCCCAGCACAATGGAACAACACGTGGCCTTCCGGACTACCCATCAGAAAAATGGAGGGGCTTTGGCTGGCTGGCCAGGCATGGCTGCCCCTCAGC
>JADRCC010538590.1:248-13121 GCA_019843855.1 Hylomyscus alleni
ACACCATAAAATTGAATTAAAATATTAAGGAGCACTGGGAGATGTCTCAGAGATTGAGAGTAGTCACTGCTCTTCCAGAGGACCCAGGTTCACTTCCCAGGACCCACATGGAAACTCAAAACCATCTTTAAGTCCAGATGCAGGGAATCCAGCGCCCTCTTCTGACCTCCAAAGGGATCAAGCAAGCACAAAATGCACTACATATATTCAGGTAAAACACTCGTATGAATACAGTGAATATTTTTAAAGATAAAATAACTTAAAGGATTTCCTCATTGACTTGCAGTCACTTATTATCTTTATTCTTGAGATTAACATGGTATGGATATATAATCAGCAAAATTTTATCCTAGGAACTACAAACAAGAAATTGTCTTCTTGCGTCTGATCTGTTTCCCTTAGCATGACCCCAAGTCCATCCACTTTCCTGAAAACACTAATTTCTTCTGTGCATATGAATAAAATTCCATTGTGAGTATCATATTATTCATCCATTCATCTCTGTTGACTGTGGCTGATTCATAACTCAGCTACTGTGAACAGTCTGCAATAAACACTGACATGCAAGTCTCTCTGTGGTACGTTGACTGAAAGTCTTTTGGGCATCTGGCCAAGACTGGTTTAGCTTGGTTGTGTGGTAATTCTATCCTTGGGTGTTTTTTTTTTTTTCAGTTATTTAGTCTTTTAGATTGATATATTGTATGACGTGACACAGGCGTGGGTTAGCCGAGAACTCATCGACTGAGGGCTCTGGTGACTGAACCTAAGTCAGCAGGCTTGTCAGCAACCGTCCCTTCCTGCTGAACCATCTTGATGATCTTACTGTTAGATTTTGGAGGAGGCCCATACTGTTTTCTGTTGTACTTGAACTAATTTACATCTCCACCAGCAGTAGAAGAGGGCTCTTCTCCATCCTCAAATGCATTTGTTGCTGTTGTTGTTGTTGTTGGTGTGTGTGCATAGATCTGCTTGTAGAGATCAGAGGACAACTTATAGGAGTTGCTCCTCTTATTTGGGTGGGATCAAACTCAGATCGTCAGGCTGGGTGGCAACCACCTTTTCTGGCTAAGCTATCTCAGCTGCTCTACACCCAGCTTTTTTTTTACCAGTGTATACTAGGGGATTAAACTCAGGTCCTTATTGCTTTCATGGCAAGTACTTTACTGACTGAGCTGTATCCCAAATCTCCATTTGCTTTTTTTGTTTGTTTGTTTTTGTTTTTGTTTTTCGAGACAGGGTTTCTCTGTGTAGCTCCGACTGTCCTGGAACTCATGCTGCAGACCAGGCTGGCCTCGAACTCAGAAATCCACCTGCCTCTGCCTCCCAAGTGCTGGGATTAAAGGCGTGCGCCACCACCGCCCAGCTGCATTTGCTTTTTAATGATGGCCATTCTGACTGCAATGAGATGGAATCTCAACATTTATTTAATTTACCTTTCCCTGATGACTGAGGATGTTGAACACAGTTTGCATACATCCATTGGCCATTTTCTGTTCATCAATTTATTAGTCTATCAATTGATTGTATTGCTTGGGTGTTTGATAGCTTGTCTCCTCGAGTTCTGTATTCTAGCTATTAGTCCTTTACGAGATATAGCAAAGATTCTGCTCCCATTCAGCAAGTTGTCCCTTCTGATGCTTCCTTTGCTGTGACAAAGCTTTTTAGTTTCACGCAATCTTATTCGTCAATCCTTCAGATTACTTCCTTTGTTAGTAAAGTCCATTCCAGTAAGACCTGCCTATACGTGTGTCTTTAAATTCCCCCCACTTTTTCCTCTAGAATTTTTAAAGTTTTAGATCTCGCATCGAGATTTTTGTTCTGTTTTGAAATTATTTTTGTGCAGAGTGAGAAATAGAGATCTGAGTTAATTTTTCCTCATGTGCATATTCATGCATGTGGGAGATTCTTCTGTCTTCTAGGGTCCTCTTTGGATTCTTTAGTGTTTCCAAACTTTAACAGAGACTTCCATTTCTTTGGTTACATTTATTTTTCTGAAGCTTTTGTGCATGAGATTACTCTCTCGATCCATTCCTTGGCATGTTCACTACAGGCATATAGGAAGGCACCTGGGATTTGTACTTTGACATTGGTGCTGCTATTTGCCTGAAAGCATATATCAGTTCTAAGAGCTTTCTGGTGAGATCTATAGAGTCACTTACATATAGGCTCACATAATCTGTAAATAGGGATAACTGTACTAGCCCCTTTCCTACTGATATCCCACTGGTTTCTCTTATCTTGTTTCTCTAGCTAAGACTTCAATCACTATACTGAGTAAGAGTGGAGAAGATAGTCACCCTTGCTTCATTTTTTTTTCTTTTAGGGGAAATGCTTCGAGTTTCAGTATGTTAACTACATACCCTTTAATTTGTTGAAATGTTTCCTCTATTCCTAATTTACCCAGAGTTCTTATCATGAAGAGATGGCAGGCTTGTCAGAGACCTTTTCTACAGCTGTTGATATCGTCATTGATTTTTGTGTCCTTGGATCCATTTATGTGATATACTTCATATATTAATTTGCACTACCCTTACATACCTGGAATGAAGACAACTTGATCACGATGATTTCTTCTATATGAGGTTGAATTCAGCTAGCCAGTCTTTTATTGAGAATTTTTGCATCCATATTCATCAGAGAGATCAGTCAGTAATTTTCTTTTTGTGTATGTCTTTGGCTGGTTTCAATATCAAGGCAATACTGGATTTGTAAAATGAATCTGATACCGTTCCTTACTTTTCTATTTCATGGGACAGTTTGAGATGCATTCGCATTGGCTCTTTAAGCTCTGGTAGAGTTCAGCAGTGAATCCACTTGGGTCTTGGAGATTTTTAGTATTAATCTTTCCCTGTACTTAACCCAAGTCCCTTCATGACAGCTCCTTAGGCATCCATCCGCATTTCATATCTCCTCTCTCCTACTCATTCCCTTTCAAGAAATCCTTATTCTCACCAGGTGGTGGCAGCACACACTCTACAGAGCAAGTTCTAGGACAGCCAAGGATACACAGAGAAACCATCTAGGGTGGGGGTGGGGTGGGGTGGGATAGAAGGCCTAATTTCTACTGACTTCTGTTTTTCATGCCTGTCAGCTTTAGTCTCTTCCAATATCTTGTCTTCTTTTTAAAAAAGCTATGTATTCATTCAGTTTCTATGTGTATGAATCTTTTACCTGCATACATGTATGTGTGCCTTGTGTGTGCAGTTCCTATGGAATTCAGAAGAGGGCACCGGATCTCCTGAAAGTGGAGTAACAGTGTAGGTCCTCTGCAAGAGCAGAAAATACTTTAAAACACTGAACCTCCTTTTCAGTCTCTGTCTTGTCTCTTGACTTCTTAGTGCCCGACATCCTTCAGATTCTATGTCAGATGTCACCTTCTCTCAATTTCCCCTTTGACTAAGGGGACTACACTGTGTGAACTCTACAGCACCATGTGATAATAGTGCTCCACATTATTAAACATGGTGAATGTTTTACATGTATTGCTGCCTTACAGGCTGGTGTTAAGAGCTGAATTTTATATTTCCCAATTCATATACTGCTGCCCTAATTTCTATACATCTAAATGTGACTGCATACGGAGATAAAGATCTTTAAGAGATAATCAATTAAAAGATGACTGTCCTATGTTGAGATCAGGTTATTCCCTGTTCAAAGCTACTCTACTCTGGGTTTCCCAGTGGTTTTCCACACTGTGCCTTGTCCTAGGGAACTTCACTTTACAAGCCACTTTTGACTCTATTTTGAGGGCAAAGGATGCCCTCCTGCAGCTCTTAGGAAGACCAGCAACTGCTCTTCTCCTGGGTTCCACCCATCAACACAGACTGACAAATGACTTGTTCCTGGGAATCAAAAGGGAGACACGCTATAAGTTTATTGGGAATGAGTTGGAACTGTGCAGTCACATGAGTTTATTAAAATTATACCACAGAAATCAAACCCAAGAATTTATCAGACACACCAGACCGAGGAGAGAACATAACTCCCTCATCTGGTCTCCATAAAGTGATAGGCACACAACACTCTGATATAGTGGCCCCACACAAACCTATCATCAGATAGAGTATGGATCAAAGGCCAGCAAGCAGTGGACTCCATGACTGCCTCTGGAGCTTTGGCCCTGCTACATCTTCTGCCATGGTGAAGTCTACTCCATGGCCTGAGTGTCCACATGGTCACCCATCTGGACCTGACCTGACCTGCTGTTTGTGGCTCCTCACCCACTTTGAATTTTTATTTTTTTAACTGAACCCTGCAGTTCCACTCTCCAACCTTGACTGCAGCAGCATAAACGGGCACTGCTCCTGTTCATTGTCTTATAAATAAAAGACTCTCTCAGCCCTCTTCTGAAACGTCCTGGACTATGCTGCAGCCTCTTTAACTTATATTCACTCTGTAACCCATATATGCATGTAGGTATGTAAATATATAAATAGATCTGCCTTGTGCTAAATGATATGAGAGTTAACATTGGTAATTAAAATTGGAATAAATACCCTGCCTAGGTTACCAAGATAAGTGGGGTTATATGACTAATTGCTGTCATCTGAACCATCATAATTTATGAATATATTGTTACTTAATAAATTCTGAAACTGTTGGAATGACACAAATGTGTTTGTCTGTGTTTCTGACACACTACACTCATGACACCTGTTAGAGTTAGGGTTACCCATTGCTGTGACAGAACATCACGATCAAAAGCAACTTGGGGAAGAAAGGGTCTCTTTCACTCAGCTCCATATAAAAGTCCATCACGTCAAGAGCAATGAGGAGGGAAACTCAAGCAGGGCAGGAACCTGGAGGCAGGAGTGACGCGGAGGCCATGGAGGGGTGCCGCTTACTGACTTGCTCCCCATGATTTGCTCAGCCTGATTTCTTACATAACCCGGGAATGTTAGCCCAGGGGTGGACCTACCTACAATGAGCTATAATTAATCAACCCCTATTTAAAAAAAATGCCCCCAGGCTGGATTATGATCTTATGGAAGCATTTTCTCATTTGAGGCTCTGTAGTGGTTTGAATAGGAATGGCCCTCATAGATTCATGTGTGTGAATGCTTGGTTACTAGCGAGTGGCACTATAAGGAGCTATGACCTTGTTAGAGGAAGTATGCCACTATGGAGGTGGGTTTTGAGGCCATATATGCTAAAGCTATGCCCAGTGTGGTACACATTCTCCTGCTGTCTGTGGATCAAGATGTAGAACTCTTGGCTCCTTCTCCAGCACCATGTCTACCTGCACACTGCATGCTTCCCTCTGTGATGATAATGAACTAAACCTCTGAAACTGTAAGCCAGCACCTGTAGGCTCCAATTTTTCAAAACTTACTTTTAGTAAGGGTTCTAAAATGCTACAACCTCCCTTCTAGCCCACCACCCACCAGACATAATGGAAAATGAAGGTTATTAGGATACAGGGAAAGAGGACCTGTTTAGAAATAGTTGGAACAAATCCAATCTGCATTGTCAGGATATCAGTAGTTCAGTTCGACCCACGAGGCTCTGCTGTATGCTGTTTGGAAGTAGTTCCTTGGGGCAATTTCAATCTCCAATTGTCAAGATACCAGCAGTCCAGTTCAGTAGTGTCAGGAGAGGAAACACAAACCAGTATTGGGGGCATGACCCAGCAGAAGCAGCCAAACCTCTACCAAATTGGCACAAGTCAGCAGGAGCCACCAGGACCAGCAGAGATGCCAGGGGAAGTGCTCTGCTGTGCTTCTCTCAATGAAGTGAAGATCAGAAGAGAGCAATGAAGTGTTGCAAAGCTAGCTATGCAAGCCAGCCATCACTGTCTGTTGAGTCCTATTTATACTCCCTCCAAACTTCACATGTCCTCCCACAGGGAGTCTGTCTTAGCAAAACTCCACATGAGTCTGTATCAGCTGACATATCCAGAAACTTCTACTTCACTCTACCAATCGGACCAAGCCCAAGGAAGTGGCAAGAAGCCACCAGAACACCACCAGAGGGCTTTTGGTGCATTTCTTTCTATGAAGTCATGACAAATGATGAAGAGTGAGGAATGGCAACATGTACAAATAACATCCAGCATCATCTACCATCTGTTGGGTTATATTTATATTCCTTAACATCATGCGTCCGTTCACGTGTTTGCTTTAGTAAAATATCCTTCCACCTATGTCTGCTTCAGCGAAACATTCCTTCATAGGTCTGCTTTAGCAAAACATCCTTTCACCTGTGTCTGCTTCAGCGAAACATTCTTTCATGTGTCTGCTTTAGCAAAGCATCCTTTCACCTGTGTGCCCCAGCAAAACATCATTTGGCATAAATGACTTTCCAAAGAAACCACAAGTTTCCACTTCAAGCCCCAATTAAATGTTTTCCTTTACGAGAATTGTTGTGATCATGGTGTCTCTTCACAGCAAGAAAACCTAAATTAAGACAGGCTTCCTCCTCTCTGATGACTCTATCTTGTGTCAAGTTGACAGAAACATGAGCCAGCACAACACCTAATAAGGAAAGATTGGGACAGGAATACTATGTGAAGACAAGAAGCAAGTGACTATGTGCAAGCCAAAGGGAGATCTCAGAGATCCTGTGGATTCCTAATTTTGAACTATCCTTTCAAATTGTGAGAAGGTTAATGTCTGCTGTTTAGACCATTAGCTCTGGCACATTTCTCTGTGGCAGTGCTACCAGCTACAGGACTAGACCAGGGGGGTTTTATCTTTTCAAATAAGAAAACAGGCCGGGCAGTGGAGGCACACGCCTTTAATCCCAGCACTTGGGAGGCAGAGGCAGGCAGATTTCTGAATTCGAGGCCAGCCTGGTCTACAGAGTGAGATCCAGGACAACCAGGACTACACAGAGAAACCCTGTCTCAAAAAAAAAACAAGAAAGAAAGAAAACGGTTATTTAGCAGCTAGTTACTTTTCCAATTTGTCCAAATCCAGAAACAAATAATCAGGTGAAGATTCAATGATCTGCATGTCTCACTGCCATTCCACAGGCTCTAGGCTCCCTCTAGCTACCCTTATTTTGCCACCTTACCAAACCTCATGGGAAAAGAACTGTCATGTGCCCATAGCTTCCCATTGGGCAGTAAATTCTCAGAGGGCAAGGGCAATTTCTGGATTATAGTATGTCCAGTACCTCGCTTGTGTCTGTATCTAGCAATCAGTCAAGATGGAGTTGTTGAATAGAATCCCCATCATCACTTATCCTGGCCCACCCTGCCCTCTCCTCTCTGATTTTAGACATCATTGCAGATATTTTTAGCAGTGCTTTGAGGGGGGAGCAGAGCATGGTGTTGCTCTGGTCCTGTTCACTGGTGACAAAGCTGGAGCAAATGAGTGACAGTGACAGTGACTCTCAGAAGTCCCTTCAGTCACTCTGCGGCTTGCAGCTTGCACATGTCTTCAAATGTACTCTCATACATGACTCTCACTGGCCTGGAGAAAGTGGACCTTGTTTCCAGTGAGTGAAACTTGTAGGATGTGCTGTCTAGCCAAAGGCCAACCCAGCAGTGTGGTACCCAGGGCACCTGAATCGAAGATGAACTCTTGGTATGCCAGTGATGTCATTAGGATTTACTTTTGCACAGCCTTTATCGGTTGATAACCTACAAATGTAAATGTCACTTTTATTTCTTCAGATGAAGGGATGAGATGAAAGCTGTACCCAAGCTTTACAAATGCATGGTTTTGCCTGAGCCCAGAGTGTTTCTAACTATTCCTAGGCCTAGGCCTGGAAGCTTCTAGCCTCCATACAATGTAATCTACTGAAAGCCCAGACCTTGAAGACTTCAGTTTCCAGCCTCTGTCTGCTAACCTAGGTCTAGAATGTTTCCCCTTCCAAGACTTACTGCTGAATAAGTTCACTCTTTCTAGCTCTCTCTGAACTCTGGCTGGCTGTTTCAACTCAGCTGTTCTGGTTCAAACTCCTCTCCAAGCTAACTGATTTAAATTGGTTTCTCTCAGCTTCTGACTGAATTGCTCTGCTTGGAAAGACAGCCTCTGAACTCCATGAACTCAACTGCTCTGAACTCAACTGCTCTGTTCTGCTCTGCTCTGCACTGAGCTCAACTGCACTCAGCTGAGTTGCGCTGAACTGAACTCTTCTTTCCCTCGCGGCTCTTAAGTAGCCTCTTTTCTGTCTGTTCTCATGGCAGGAGGGCATATCCTATATCTGACTCATTCTGTCAATTCTTTCTCTTTTTCTTCACTTTATCTGCCCCTCCCAGTTAGATGCCATTGTTTGAGATAAAAGATGTGTCTGTATTACAGCCAGAGGGACTAAAGGTATGTGGCATGCCTGCATATCTTTGGATGTGATTCCTTACCAGAGCAGTCATGTTGCTGGATTAAAATTCTCTCTACAAAACCATGAATGTGCATATTGGAAGGAGACAGCCTGGCCTAACTAAGCTGAGGAAGACTGAGGGTTCGCTGTAGCTAGCAACAAAAGTAAGTTCTGGGGGCAATGAAAGGTTGGCTGGGTCTATGTTTCACATGTCACATTCTCATAGCCATATTTCTACATCTGGTTCCTGTGTCTCAGTCATGAAGCCACTTAGTTTGGGGGACCAAACAAAACAGAATTCTGGCACCTGAGAAGAAAGTGGCAAAGTGGGGTCCCTGGTGATGCTGGATGACAAATCATTCCAAGGTGAGTGTGGTGGCATGTCTTTAATTTTGATGCTAAGAAGGTTGAAGTAGGTCAGTTGCTGAAGTCAAGACCAATGTGGACTCCCTAGCCAATGTGGACATAGTCTCAAAAAATATGCACTGCAGACAAAATTGCTTAAACTGCATTATCCATTGGTTAGTGGATGGAGCCGATGGGGCTGACAGATTGACTCAGGACTTCCCTTGCTTTCTTATCTCTCCTTCTGTTCCTCCATTCTCTTTTCTCTCCTTCCTTCCCTTTTCATTCCCTCTCCCCCTCTCCCCTTCTTTCCCACCGCCTCCTATGCTCTTTTTCTCCCTCCCCTCCCTTCCCAGCATTCTCTTTGGTAACTGGTTCGTATCCCTGTCTTTCTGCATGGCAGCATGGGTAGCTGGGCTGCATTCAGGGATAATAAAGGCATTAAAAGTGAGCATAGTAGACACCCATGCCTTTCACAACATAACACACAATTCCCCTCCCACTGCCCTTCCCTGCTTTATACAGTCACAAACGCCCACTCAGTTTCCTGCTGACATATACCATATGTCCACAGGAGCAATGGCTAAGAACATATACCACAGGACATATACCTGTTACAAGTGTGGATGAATGCCACTTCCTCAGACACACCAACATTCAAATAGAAGAGTGAGGGAGGCATCAGGAGAGTTGAAACACTATTTTGGCAAAGTGCTTTTTCTGCTCGTGCCCATAATGCAATGAACTAAGAATGTGTAATTACATATAATTGGATATAATTAAAATAAAGAGCTGCATCTAAAATAAAAGTCTAATTTAAAAGTAAGAAAATTAACTAGGTGGGAATGTCAACAATGCTAATTCATGATTAGTGTTGGGGTCACACACTTTCATTGAACTTGGATCAGGTAGGCCAGTGTCCAATCCTTAGTGAAGCCACCCTGGTCTCTTCTCTGGCACCTGCTTCCTTTCCTCACCCACCTCCTCCCCACACTCTGTTTAAGTGAGGCTCACCATATGTGACACCTCATGCAGCCAACTCTCCTCCGCGTGCTTTCTCCTCCTTCACCATCCTCTCCTTCACCTGTCCTCTTTTTTTCTGACGGTTCTATAAATACCATCTCACGATGACTAAGCTATTGTAAAGAGAAAGAAAACTTCAGCCACGTTGGGATAATACTGTCGGGCCTTGCTAAAGACTGTCTTTGTATTTATCAAATGCTGCTTTGTGGGCTGGCAGAGACAGAATGCAGACCTGTCTTTGGTATTGTTGTTCATATGGCTACATCATATTCTGTAAACTTTCCCTCTCTCACCTTCTGATTGGTTTATTGAAAATCTGATGGCCTATAGCAAAGGCAGGAAGTAGAAGGGGGGACTTCCAGGAAGAGAATGAAACTCTGGGTGAGAGTACGGTGTGGGAGGATTCTCCAGGGATGTGGGGATGGGGGTAGCAGGCCCAGACTGAAGGAGAGATAGCCTATGAGCCACATGGCCGAGCATAGATTAGAATAAAAGGGTCAATTAAGTTATACAAGGTAGTTAGGAACAAGCCTGGCTAAAAGACCTGGGCAGTCATAAATAAATGTAAATGTCCATGTCTTTATTCAGAACTGGGGCAGCATAGAAAGTCTGATACACTTATACAGCCAAGTGACAACTGGACAATGCCCAGAATTTCTGGGCTTTTGACATGGCACATTGGCAAATACTTTTCACCTAGGTAGTGATGAACCAGAATCTAGGCATGAAGACTCTTTGGGCAAATCCACAAAGTGGGATACTCTCCAACAAATCAGCTTACACTCTCCTGAAAATTCAATACTGAGGAAAACAAAAGTAAAAGCAAAAGGCATAAACCTTCATTACGGTTCACATATATAGTAGCAGAACTTGGGAGGCTGAGGCAGGAGGATTTCTTGAGGCTAAGTGATCCAGGCTAGCCTGGGCAACATACAAAGACAGCACCTAAAAATAAATGAATTAAATACATATAACTTGATTTGAAATGCTACCAAAAGATCTGGATGTGGTGGTACATCTTGTTTTTGTTTAGTTGGTTTGGCTTCTTTTTTCTTTTCTTTTTTTTTTTTCAGCCAACTTTACACAGGCTAGAGTCATCTGAAAAGAGGGAACTTCAATTGAGAAAAATCCCTTCATAAGATTGCCTTTGAGCAAGCTAAGCAAGCACTTTACCAACTGAGCTACACACTCAGTCCTTGTTTGCTTTGGTTTGTCTTCAAACGGTCTTGTTATATGTGGTTTGCCTTTAATTCCAGAACTCTGGAGGAAGAGGCAGAGAGATCTCTTCAAGTTCAAGGCCAGCCTGGGTACAAATCTAATTACAGGCTGGACAGGGTTACACAGTGAGACTCTGTTTCAAACCCAGGTCTTTGTAGATGCTCAGCAAATACTCCACCAACTGAGTTGCATCCCAGCTCCTGTTCTGATCCAATGGAAACAATTTTACCTAATAACTCATGACTTTTATATATCCATGTATCATAGAAATGATGTTTAAAACAGCTGGAAATATGGGACTACTGTGTGAGGTTCACATAAGCTTGCTGCCTTCCTGGGCACATTTGATATGATCAAAATGGTACATTTTTGAAGGCTCTTGAATCTGAAGATTCAAAAACACGCTGTGTCCTGTGATTGCTTTAAGTCAGATGTGAAACTTTTGCTTTGACCCCACTCCCACTTCATCACTCCTACCGCGACCGCAAGCTGTGGGGATGGAACTCCCCATTTCCCTTATAGCTAGCAATAGAGACAAAAAAAGACATGGATCCAACCATGCCCTTTCTCAAGTTGCTCTTCCGAAGATGGCCTCTTGGCAACCTCATGTCCTCATCTGAAGTGCACCCTTAGAACAAGAACACGTCGTACACCGGGCGGTGGTGGCGCACGCCTTTAATCCCAGCACTTGGGAGGCAGAAGCAGGCGGATTTCTGAGTTCGAGGCTAGCCTGGTCTACAGAGTGAGTTCCAGGACAGCCAGGCCTACACAGAGGAACCCTGTCTCGAAAAACAAACAAACAAAAACAAACAAACAAACAAACAAAAAAAAGAACACGTCGTACAATCCATAAACTGCTGCCCAAGAGCAGAGCTGAGAGCTATTTTTAAACTAATTAAGAACCCTTCAACTTAAAAAAAAAAAAGTTTGTGTTAATTTGTGAAACCTCCAACCACAAGCCAACCCGTGTAATAGCAGATGTGGAGGAGACTAATTACAGCCCTGGCAGAACTGAGGCAATGGTCCAGACAGGCGATGTAGTTTCCCCAAGGAATTAGCAAACACAGCCAGAGAGTCTTTCAAAATCAGTCAGTACAGCTTCTGATTTGATGGTTTCTAGAAGTTACAAAGAACATTAATGAATAAGACAAAGAATCCCAAAGACACCACGAATACAGAAGGGATTTAAGAGATATATGCCCAAACAGAGCGTGCTGAGTGGTCTGCATTGCCTTCTGAGAAACTCCCCAGCTGAGAGAAAGAAAACAGGAAATTTGTCTGAATGAGCCAAATTGCAAATTGTAATACGATGGTGTCTGTCTGGGAATTTTAATTTGTGTCTTGGTGGTAGGGGTGGGGGACAAACCCAGAGCCTTGTGTATGTGAAGAATGACCCAGCCATACTCTCAGCCCCTGTATTGATATCTAAATACTTAAGGAACTAAGCCTTCTATCACTAAAATATCTAAAATTTTCTCCTTGGACAAGGAGAATCTCAAGTGAAAAGACTTTTGAAAATCTTACTTAGTATGAAGGACTATAGCATTATATACTTTTGTGTGATCTTAACTCTCTATGTGTGATCTTAAATCTGTGTGTGCGTGTGTATGTGTGTGTATGTGTGTGTGTGTGTGTTGTTTCTAGAGCACTAACCCATGGTTTTCTATGTGACAAGCAAGAACTTTATCACTAACCCTTGGTTTGTGAGACAAGGCCAGCCTTTGGTACCATAGCAGCCTAGGCTGGCTTGTGTAGCCAAGAATGGCCCTGTACTCAAGCTCCTGCTTCTGAGTCCCCTGTGCTGGGATTTCAGGCTTGTGCCACCACACCCTGTGAGATATAGTGCTAGAGACTAAACCCCAAGCTTTGAGGAAGCTAAGCAAGCACTTTACCAACTGAGCTACATACTCAGTCCTTGTTTGCTTTGGTTTGTCTTCAAACAGTCTTGTTATATGTGCCAGCCCATTCCTTTAATTCCAGAACTCCGGAGGCAGAGGCAGGGAGATCTCTTCAAGTTCAAGG
>JADRCC010538599.1:0-11863 GCA_019843855.1 Hylomyscus alleni
ACCTGGGGATCCATCCCAGAGACTATTGTGGATGCCAGCAAGTGCTACTGACAGTTGCCTATTATAGCTGTCTCCTGAGAGGCTCTGCCAGTGCCTGATAAATACAGAGGTGGAGGCTCGCAGTCAACCATTGGACTGAGTGCAGGGTCCCCAATGAAGGATCTAGACAAAGGACCCAAGGAGCTGAAGGGTTTGCAGCCCCATAGGACAAACAACAATATGAACTACCTAGTACCCTCAGAGCTCCGAGGGCTTAAATCACCTACCAAAGAGTACACATGGTGGGACTCATGGCTCCAGCTGCATATATAGCAGAGGATGGTCTTGTCAATCATCAATGGTAGGCGAGGCCCTTGGTCCTGTTAAGACTCTATGCCCCAGAGTAGGGGAATGCCAGGGCCAGGAAGCAGGAGTGGACTGGTGGTGAGCAGGGGAAGTGGAGAAGGGAGAGGGGGTTTTCTGAGGGGAAACCAGGAAAGGGGATAACATTTGAAATGTAAATAAAGAAAATATCCAAGGGAAAAAAAATGAAGAAATATCTCATGTGTCAAGAGGATGACTTCATTAATAGGATGACACACATCCACACCAGTTAAGCTCAAAATCAGTGGCACACTGATGTGAGCTACAGAAGACTCATCTCTTTATTCAGGTTAAGGCCAACTATGCAGTATAATACATGTCCCAGTGCCCCAGGTGGGATGGGGCCAAAGCTGGCTTTAACTGAGACACTTGCTTAGCTCCATCCCTTCTCTTAACCCTACATCCGTACTATCTTCCTCTTGAGATTATACCCAAAACTCAGGTTACACTCAAGTACTCCATTTCCAGACAACTCAGCCTAGAGCGCGTAGTTTAGAACTCTAGGCTTTGAGGCTTGGTTTCCAGACAACTCAGCCTAGAAAGCATAGTTTAGAATTCTAGGCTTTGAGGGACCCCTTTGGCTTATTTACAACCTTAGGTAATTCACAACAGCCAGACTCTTCCTAAATTTGGAAACTCTGCAGCATGACAGAAACATACTGACCCTCCCTGAGTACTTCACGCAGGGTTCTAAAGCACACATCCCAGCTGTGGGAAGAAAATGTAGACTGTAAAAATGTAAACAAAAATGTAGATTTTTCAAAACCAACTCCAAATCTAGTGAGTCATACTCTCTAAAGGTAGGACCTATAAATTGAATTTTATGGTAAAATTCGCAAGTGTTTCTGGTACACACTAAAATTGAAGAATGACCACCAAGAGGCTGCAAGCTAACTAGCCATTCCCTTCCCTGTAGTCACTTGGAAATACTCTGAATGCAAGCTAACTCTCTTCTGTAACCTCTGCGTCTAAGGAAAAAAAAAATGATGCATGAACTTCTGATTAAAAACTTCCAATATGATCTGCGGGAAGGGGAATGAAAGATGACACCCTAGTAGATTATTGTCTTAGTTAATGACAGATTATTTCAAAATGTAGATTTGTTTCATTTCTTTAAACTTGAAAAACTATGGTTTCAGATGGCATTCACTAAATAAGTAAGTTGGAGAAGTTATGTTTGTTCATCTCAAATCAATCATTTCCAAGGATTTGAGACCTCTGGGAAAGGAGAAAAAAAATCTAACGATGCTTCCAAAGCAGCATACAGAAAAGATTTACAGTTGTCATAAACATCTCAATCACCACATTTAGTCATCTCCCAAAACTTTGACTGTTGTTTCGGAGTCATCCATCTAAAAATCTCAGGTCTCTGAACACACAGCTGAAACCGCCACTCAATGCTGTGTTCCTTCATACTGCTGACAAGCACGGGGCAGCCGCAGCAAGAGTGGAAGCGCCTCAACCAGCGGGACAATCAAAATTAACCACAGGTGTCAGTTGGTAGCTTTAGATCAAACAGAGATCAAGGGCAAACCTGCTGTGGACAAGAGACCCACAGTGAGGCAGGAGAGTCTGAGGGCGGGGACAGCTTCCAGGGACTGACATTTACGAAGCAGCAGATTGTTCACACATAAACAGCTTGACAAGCAAAGTTTTCTCCTCACTGTTGTTTGTGTGGATCCTTTTGTTTGTTTGTTTTGTTGTCTTATTTGCCCTTCAAGTTTTTTTTTTCATCTTGATTCTATAAGCAGAGGTAGTTCCCACTTCTTTTCTAGCTGACTTTTTTTTAAAAATTTTGAAAAATTTTAATATTTTTATTCTTCTCACGTACGTTATATCCCAACCACAGTTTCCCCCTCCTTCCACTCCTTCCACTCCTCCCACACAGCCTTGCCACCTCCTCTCTCCCTCAAAGCCACTCCTCATCTGCTCATTTCCCTTCAGAAAAAAAGCAGGTCTCCCAGAGATATCAACTGAGTACCGTATAACAAGTTACAATAAGACCATGTACAAACCCTCATAGCAAGGCCGGGTAAGGCAAGGCAGTAAAATGAAAAGGGTCCTAAAATCAGGCAAAAGAGTCAGAGTCCACCCCAACTCTCACTGTCCCACAAAAACATCAAGCTCAACAACCATACGACCATATGCAGAGGACCTCGCACAGACTCATGCGGGCTCCATGATTATCTCTTGAGTCTCTGTGAGCCTTATGAGCCTCACTTAATTAATTCCGTGGACCATGTTCTTGTGGTGTCCACATCCCTCTGGAGCCTATAATCCTTCCTCCACCTCTTCCTGGGAGTTTCCAGAACTCCACCTAATGTTTGGCTATGGGTCTCTGCATCTGCTCCCATTGGTTGCTGGATGAAGCCTCTTTGAAGATGAGTGGGTTAGGCACCAATCTACTGAATATAAAAGAATACCATTTGTAATCATTTCATTGACTTTTTTGCCAGTCATGTTTGGTTCTATCCAAAGTCCCTGGGCTATCTAGCCTTTAGTTCCTGGCCATCCAGCCACTGTCAAAAAAAAAAAAAAAAATGTTATACAATGTATTCGGACCACATTTTCCCTCCCCCAACTCCTCCCAAATTGTCTCCATCTTCCAACCCCATCCAACTTCATGCCCACCCTTTCTTCCTTCCTTTCTTTCTTTCTTTCTTTCTTCCTTCCTTCCTTTCTTTCTTTCTTTCTTTCTTTCTTTCTTTCTTTCTTTCTTTCTTTCTTTCTTTCTTTTTTCTTTCTCTCTTTAGAAAATAGGCAAACAAACAAATATATATTAAAAAGTCTGTGTGCAGCTGATATTTTTAATGACTATCTCAGTACAGGTTCCAAAATGAATTGTCCACCCAGAAAGGCTTTCCCACACCAGAAGTTGTTCCTAATACATATCGTGACTTTTAGTTAACAGAAAATCAAAGTGAAGTACCTTTGCAAATCTCAGGCACCCACAGAGCTGCCTGACAGTGGGAGACTGGCTGGTTCAATATTGTTTTTCTCCTAGAAGTTGAAAGCAAAGGACTAAACACTCTAAAGACAGCACTCACTGAGAACTATGCCTGCAATTACAAATATGCACTGCTAAGAAATGTCACAGCAAGCATAAAACATTTCAAATAACACATTTGTTTCAAGGCAAGAGGACTTGACAAACGGCCTTTGAAACATGTAACTTCTAAATTCATAGTGACTCGTGTCATTTTAAAAAGAACTTTAAGTTCTCTGGACACTCTGCTATGAGACTGTCTCCTCTGGGGCAAAAGTTACCAATAAAATAGTTTCCAGAAATAAGCAGCAGCTTTTACTGACCCTTCTACAAAGCTGATTAATGTATAAGAACATCAAAACTATTGAAGTGTATGATCTTAGCAGACACTAGCTTCTTCCAGTCAAAAAGCTAAGGGTGTCAACATCGGTATCCAGAGCCTTCCTTCTTGATTTAACAACCTACCTATTACTTTTATTTTAAGAGTACCTTGATTTATGTCATTCTTTGATTGCTTTCTATAAAAATAACCTCATACTGTTACTGTGTTGGAACATGGAATTTGAGGTGGCCTAAATGTATGCTCACAGGCAGTGGTCACATATATTTTGGCTCCAGAATAAACTTCCTCTCTATATATTTTTATTTTTATTTAAAAATTTTTATATAATACATTTTAATTATACTCTTTTCCCTCCCCCAACCTCCCAGATTTTCCCCACCACCCTACCTATGCAACTTTATGTTCTTTCTCTCCCCCCAAAAAAATATGAAAAAAAATAAAAATAAAAACAACAGGAAGAAGAGAAAATTAATAAGACAAAAAATACCAAAGATGTGTGCGCATGCACACACACACACACACACACACACACACACACACATTAAAAATACAAAAGATTCAGGGATATAGCTCAGGGGTAAAGCATTGTTTTTGTACAGGTGCTATATAATAATACATCACGGGATACAATGCAGTTACCTGGGGCCACACCCACAAATCTATGCCTTGAACTTGTATTTCATAATCAAGTCTCATTCAAATAAACATAATAGAAAGGATTTTATCAGTTTGCAGATTGACTTCCTGGAAGTTTCAGGAAAATGGGGGAGACATGAGACTTCAGACTTATAAACACATTTCTTCAAAGTGAGTTCCTAAGGAGACACAATGAAAAATGACCAAGCAATTTGACAGAATCCAGAGATGCATTAGGTTCAAATAATCTTGCACAGTTCTATGAAGAAGTAGCCTGGGAAAATCTATGCTGTTCTTATATGCAAGGTTCATCAACATGCTATGTAAAGAAAAAATAATTAGACTCATTTCCTGAAGTGATTCAATTCTAATCTTCTAGTATTTAGGAGCAGTACAGCCTGCCAGGGTTGAACTGGCTCTCCCACCTAGCAGCTGCCCTGTGGGGCCTTAGGCAACTCATTTAACTTGTTAATGCCCTTGTTTCTTCAGCTGTACACAGTGATAATGAGACTCTCCCAGGGATCACATCAGTCAATCAACATTAAAATGTGCCTTTGCCTACATACGCAGTACAAGTACCGAGACTATTACTATCGAACAAAAAATGACTTTGATTTTCTTAGAGTTAGAAAATGAGACCTGGTGACTACTGTTTCTCTCTTTATGGCTTAAATAAAGAAAAACAAAGCTATGAAAAGTCACATCCTAGCTCCCAATGCCATAAATACCAAGCCCTACTACATGGCCAGAAAGGCTAGTCTCTCTGACAGCCTCCAAACTTTACTTTATTCACATTGTTGCAGAAGTGACTTATTCCGGGGAAATTTGGGGTTCCTTCTGGAGGTTCTTAGTCTTGTCGATGAAAGAATTTAAGAATGAACCAGACAGAAGTTCAAGACAGTTTTACTAGAACTCAAATGAAAAACACCCGACCAGCCACCCATAGAAGGAGAGCAGAAAGGGTAGAAAGTCCCGGTATTTGAATTACGACGAGCCGGAGGCCCACCCCACGACTGCACACCATAACAGAGCAAGAATAGGAGTACTTTAGAGAAAGAAATAAGGCACCCAAACATATCAGAAAGAAAAACAAATGTGAGTTCTGATCAACTTCAAAAGAAAGACATAGGAAAAGTAAGATAGGTAGTCATGTTAAGCCTCTTGATTCACATAGGAGACTATCTGAGAGGGTGAGAATCCTGGGAAAGAAAAATATAGCATCTCATTAAAGGAAAAAATTATTGCACCTATATATCTTTGGAGTGGCTTAGAGTAACCCTGCCTTCCTAGCCCTTGGCCAAAAGGTTAGGTCTCTGTTCAGGCCAGACCAGAAGGAACTTTTCCTCAATAGACTTTTATTTACTTCTGCAACATCCTCCCCTCTTAAAGTGGCCACCCAAAAATCACTGAGGAACCGGATCAGACACCAGAGTGCCCCGCCCCACTCCTGTCACATCTCTGGCCTTTGGTCAGGACCAAGTGGCCAAGATACTCAAGGACATTCTGGCTTTTAGCCAAGGAAGAAACTAGTCATTGGGGGGATGGAGGGCTTACCTACCGTGTACAGCTAATTTCTACCTCCTGCTCTTATCAGATGCTGTCAAGATACTGGAGGCACTAATTTGAGAACTGGAATATTGATTGGGGCACCTGGAAGAACTGGGCACTAAAAGTAAAAAAAAGGATTGTCTGAAGATTGTCTGGTAAGAGAAAGAAACTACAAAGTTGAAAATTAACCTCATCCCTCACACCTTAAACAAACTGCTGTCAGAAAACTATTTCCTTAAGAAAGAATAGTTGAACGAATTAGCTAGGGTTGCTCAACTTCCCTAATGTCACTTCCCTGCAGTTCTTTGCATACTGTCAAGTGGAAGGATTTAGGCTTTAGTTAGGAGAGGAGGGGCAGTGACTGTGGCTTAAGGGTGCTTGGCTTGTGTAAATAGCAATTTAGTATTCAGCACCAAGGCTAGCAAAGAGCATTTGAGAAGACATGCAGACACAACTCTAATTATAATATAGATGAAGACCTTGGAAATCCCCTCGTATATTTTTACATATGTTAAGTGTGAACGTGGAATGTTTTTAAAATGGGCATCCCACACCTATATCTTGAAGACTGGGCTCTGTGTCAAGTTTTCAGGAGTGATTATTTAACTTGCTGATAGCTAGCTACTTAACTGGCTATAAATGTCAACAGCAAACTTATAAATTATCTCTATTGTAGAACTATGGAGCTTTAAAGAGTCTAGAGAGGCTGGGGCAAATAGGTAGCTACCTCAAACAGGCAGACAAAAGTTTAGATTCTAGGCTCAAACAACCATTCTGGGAAGACCTCCATACTCATTTAACCTGTGAATAGAGAGTCTTCCGTCAAAGTCTCTTCGTTTCAGATGAACTTGTCTCTATTTTGGAGACACAGAAAATACATTGAAATTTAATGGGGAAGAGCCAAGATCTTCAAATGTGTCATACTGAACCACACCCTTCTGTAAATGTCAAGTAGTAGATACTGCTGTCTGCTGATTAAGAATCTCCCCAAGAGTGAGGAAAGAAGCTGCCATGCCCAGGGCCCTGCTGATAGAGCGTGAGGACAGGGGAAGTGACTGGGACCTGCTAAGATGATTAGGGACCATGAGAAGCAAGCACTCCCAGAGCAGCTGGAAGGCAATTACCAAGGCTGAAAATGATGAAAATTGGGAATATTGTTTGCAAAAATCAGAGAAGAAATATCCCTGGTGCATGAGTCTTTTCAAGTCAACATGTTTCATTTCTCTCCTGAAACCACATCTCTCGGAACCTCAAGACCAGCGTGCCAAGCTCAATCTACAGACACGCTCACGCAGCTGCACACAATGTGCACACAAAGAAATTGGCTCCACTTTTTCCCCTATGAGAAAAGAAGCAAAAGCACTGAAATGCCCGCCAATAAGAAGCTAGTTAAAATGTTATTTGTTCACTACAGCAAACTACTAGGCAATGTATATATGTATATATGTATATATATATATATATGTGTGTGTGTGTGTGTGTGTGTGTGTGTGTGTGTGTGTATGTATGTATGTATGTATGTATATGTATATGTATATGTATATGTATATGTATATGTATATATATGAGAGAGAGAGGCAGAGAGAGACAGAGAGACAGAGACAGAGAGAGAGACAGAGACAGAGAGAGAGACAGAGAGAGACAGAGAGACAGAGAGAGAGAGACAGAGACAGAGACAGAGAGAGAGAGACAGAGACAGAGACAGAGAGAGTGAGAGTGAGAGAGAGGGGGTAGCTATACTGACAGAACAAGCCCATGACCACACACTATACCTTTCCACAATGAAGAAATGGCTCCCCTTTCAGGCAGACTCAGGAGCCACCTGAGAACATGGCTTACCAAATTTCAGTTCTCACCCTCCTTGGCCAAGTGTCTTGCTCAAAGGCAAGATTATTACGGAAGAATGGGAGGTGGGTGTGCTTTGATACGATATGTGCTTTTCAAAGAGCATACACACAACTGCTGAATATATAATTTTGTGCATAAAGTATTTCAGAAAAAAATATGCCCAAGAAACTGTTAATAAGGTTGCCTCTAGAGAAAAAAGACTGTAGAAAAGAAAATGAGTTTTTACTGCATTCTTTTTTATGTTTTTGCTTTCTAATTTATTTGTTCAGAAACTGGGTCTCACATAGCCCAAGGTGGCCTCAAATACCTTGTTTATCCAAAGATGCCAGTGAATTTCTGATCCTCTGGCCTCTACCACAGCTGGGTCTTCAGCTTGTATTTAATCATGTGCATATAACTCCCTCAATAGAAAAGTGAAGCAGGATTCTTTCCCTTTGTCTTCAGCATGCTTGAGACAAAGGCTATGGCTCCTGCTACTTAAGCAGCCTGTCTTCTGACTCCCTCACACCTCCAAGAAGCAGACATGGGGTGTCCTGGCCCTTTTCTGCCCTATACTTTAGCTGTGTAAAGTACTGGGTTTGAACTGGATCGTGCTTTGCTGTTATATGTTTCTCAGGAATAACAATGGCCCTCCAAATTCTTGTCCTTGGGGTCTCATTGTAGTAGTACTCACTCTGATCCAAGCCAATCATGAGGTCTTTTTAACTTTTGCCAGTCATAGTGGGGTTATCCCACAATGTGACACTGTAGTGGTTAATAATTCTTTCAATGATCAGTTCCAGGTACACTTCGCACTGTTTGGGGTATTGTGTATCTGGGAACAGGAAAGATCAATAAAAGCTATGGTGGCCAAAGCCTCAACTAAGAACTACACTTAACTGCAACTGCATGTCCTCTCAGAACAGCGTCATGCCAACTCCACACCTGCTTTACACTCTAGTAGCAGTCTAGTACCAGGCTAACTCTATAAGCACGCTATATACCCAGTGTCTACTTTACATACCAGTCCAGGAGAGATTTCCACACTCTTCCAGTAGAAATTTGGTGCTGTAACTTCTGTCTTATGACACGGCGTTATCTGGAAACATGAGTCTGAATTCTTTACAATGGTAAGTAACAATTCATCTATTATCTGAATAATTAATATAGACTCACTGTGTATCGGCTCACCTAGAACATCACAATGGCTTCAATACATTTGCTGTAGTTGAGCCTCAAGGTATAGGGCACTGAAATACATTGTATGTTTTATGTTTGCTGAATATAAAGGGGATTTTGTTTAGTTTCCTTTCATGTTGTTTTTGTGTTTTCTATTGTTACTGCTGCTGCTGTTTGGTTGGGCTTCATAAGCAAGATCTTACTATGCAGCCTTGGCTGGCCAGGAACTCACAGAGATATGCCTCCTTTGCCTCCCAAGTGCTGAGGTAAAAGGCATGCTCTGCCAAGCTTAGCCCCGGATTGTAATTTTTGATTAATTTGAATTAAAGTTTGGCAGTGTATTAAAATTACACAAAAGGAAAATCATCACCCCCAACCCTACTTCAGGACCCCACTGACACCAGAGTAGCGGGTTTCGCTTTGGTCTCTCCCCACACATGTTAAGTAGTTGAATTCATAGGAGATGTATGATTCTCTTCACCCTTTCCCTCCTTGGCGTTTAGCATAGGCACATTCCTGAAAACAGGAAACTGTTTTCCACATGTACCTCCATCTTAAGGGTTTTTAATACCCCATTATGTTCATTCACTTCTTAACAAGCATTTGTTGAGAGCTTGTTAGGTAATAGGCATGCTGGGCTTGCCTAGTGAACAGAATAGACCAGTTTCTGTCCTCATAATGTTTTTAATGCAATGCTAAAGGTCTCAGGCTTGACTGAACTGAGGAAGAGAGTAGAGACAGAAAAGCAGAGACAGAGTCTATAAGCAATAATTTCAAGAAATCGGCTATCAAGCGTCTGGAGGGAGAGAACGGGTCAACACTGAACCCTGCTTTATTCAGATGCCGTACTGATTTGTCAGGGCAAAGATTCATATAAATAAATTCCTGAACATTTAAACTGAGCCTAACCCAGTTTAATTTTTAAATTCAAAGTTGCTCGTGTAGTTTCTAAAATTGTTTTAAGGAATCTATTTTGATTTTCACATAATAGCTACTATAAACTTCATGGTCGGACCATCACTGTTGATACCAAGTCTTGGTGCCAGATTCTCCTTGAATTATCCTGTTATTACTCAGTAAACATCCAACTCACTTTAGGGGAGACATGACAGAGAATATCTTCAACTTTGCATATTAACTGTCTTGCTTGTAAAAGGTGAGTATTGGACTCGAGAGATGGCTCAGTGGTTAAGAGCACAGACTATCTTCTAGAGGTCCTGAGTTCAATTCTTGGTAACCACGTGGTGTCTCACAGTCATCTGTAATAGGATCCAATGCCCTCTTCGGGTGTATCTGAAGAGAGCAACAGTATATTCATATAAATAAATCTTTTTTAAGAAGAAGTGAATATTGTTGTTACAGCTGTTTGTATTAGAAGCATGGTAGGAGTCCTACACACACATTCCTCTTTAAGAATCAGTCTGACTACGTTCTTGCTATATTTGTAAAAAGATAACCACATACTCACCCATACCAACACACATTCACACACCCATCCTGAATGAACCCAGGGCAGGCCCCATCACAACAACTGTGACCTATGAACCCACATGGCCCAAACTGAATGTTATATTCCTCTCCTAACAACTAAATGGCAAGGGCAAACAAATAACGCCGAAGGTTAAAACTGGGTTAGGCTCAAGGAAGCCTTACTCATGGAAAGCCCAAAAGGTATAAACTAAACATAGTTAAGCTGCAGAACCAAGAAGGGGCGCAGTGTCATTCACAAAGTAGAGACATGTCAAGGCCCATTGTCTACCGATCTAACTGGTGGTGGGACTTGAGAAAACGGAGCCTAAACCCCAGACAGACTCATGCAACCGCAACGACTATTCAGAGCATCAGACAGTTTATACTCTGGGGGCTAAAAAGAGTCACACAAGTGACATCCTTATGAGTCCAAGCTGTGGACAATCATAAGGACAAGCTGTGTGTGGCAAAAACATGTCTTCCTCTAGATGCATAGAAACAATGGTCAGTCGGAACGAACAATCTGAAGAAAACTCACTCCTATCCGCTACACCTGGGAGGAGTAGGAAAACACATTCCAAGAAAAATTCCTTGTTTTTGAAGAAACTTGGGCCACAAAACTCGTTTTCTTGGAATTTTCTCACAAATACTCTTTGAGTTCCCCTCTCAGGACTCCATTCTGGAACCATGTTCCAATACACATCTCCCAAGCAAACCCCTCAGTGAGACCACTAAAATGTTTACTTACATGGTGTTCTTTAACCCTCCAATGCTTCAAAAAAACAAGTGTAAAATAAATTTTTGTGTGCCTCCAAAATGTGATCCGAGCAGGGACCCTAGCTGAGAGCACACAACTTTTAAGCGGGCTTTTACCCTAAAGTTTTGGCCACTCACCTCACAGAGCTACAGGGCCCCACGTAAGATGGGAAATCCAGATGAGGACCCTGCTCACACAATGCTGAGGCTCCAAAGGGTTCCACGTCTGCTGCCCTGAGAAAAAGTGAACTGGCTCCAGTTCTGTAAAAGGAGGCAGCAAGGAACCCTCTGTCTGTAGGTCCTGACGGGTTCAGTCCTCACAGGGCCTGCAGTCTAAACGCTCCCCGGTGAAATCTGCAGGTCGCCCAGCAGTGGATATGGCACGGGACATGACTGGGCTAGAGGATTTGAATAGCATACTCAGGGCCCTGAGTTTGATCCCCAACAATGTAATTCCTAGTGGGTCTGTGATCTTTGTTCTGGCAAAAAAAAAAAAAAAAAAAAAAAAAAAAAAAAGCCACATTCTCTTAAAAAGAAGAGTCACCTGACTGCAACCCCCATCCTTGGACAGCCATGAGATTGTTTGTGTGCTTTTTAAATAACACTTTCCTTTATTTTATAGTTAGAGGGTTTTCTTTTTTCCTTTTTCTTTCTCTTTCTTTAAAAACCTCCCACTGCCTTATTCTGCCTATTGTTCTGAGCAGGCCTCTGGGCATCAGGCTGCAGCCCCACCCCTTCACTGTCGCCACTGCCTA
>JADRCC010538696.1:0-14896 GCA_019843855.1 Hylomyscus alleni
GTTGACAGAAACGTATTGTGTATATTGCTTACTTCACAAATGTATTTTAAGTGGCATATCCTACTTCTCTCAAAATATCATTCAGAAGGAAATGGATAAAATCAGAATTTTAGTTTCTCCAGGTTTGGAAGCGCGAAGGCCGTCCACAGCCAGCGTGGAATTCACACAAGGGCTTCCTGAAACATAGGCCATGTGGTCTCCAAGCATCTTACCTTCTGTCCTCGGTAACCCTTGGGTCCGTGCGGTCCAGGGATCTCCAGGCAGCTCACCTTGTAGCACTGAAATGAGGTGGACAGACAGCAGGTCAGGTTGGTAGGACAGGACCCCAGCTGGATACGGACTGGGGACAGGTATAACTTTGGACTCTCAGAGCAAGTTCCCAGACACCCATACAGACAAGCAGAGCTGGAATGAAGGGTCAGATACAGGGTACTAGACAAATGGGAGGCAGCATTTAGTGAAATCGTCTAGCCACATTCTGGATAAGCGAGGCACAGCTAGACATTCTGGATAAGCGAGGCGGAGTCAAACAATGACAGTAAAAAGAACCCATGAGCTCTAGTCACGGCTGGGCACCATTTATATTATGCCATTCTTTTAAGTAGCTGTTCTAGGTTGGATGTTTCCACAGAAGGGGTAGGGAGGGACTTTGGGTATTGTGTTCCCTTGTCCCACAGGGACACAACACCTTCCAAGGCTGTAGGAACCCAAGACAGGCACATGCTTTCTAGTCTGGGTTGGATAAAGCCCACCCCACCCCCAGTCTGGTGCATGACTCAATTTCTTCAGGAGTCCTGTGATTGGTAGATAAAGCTATGCCAGCCTTCCCCCTGCCCTGAGGAGGAACGGAATAGCCTGGGTTTGACCACAGGAGACTGGAGTTTCACCCAAGCTTAAGAGTTTCAGGCCCAACAGAGCAGGCGGACTTCAAATCCTGCTGCTGTTCTGGTCTGTTCAAGCGAAGCCCTGGGAAACCAGGAATGGGGCGTTGGTCCTCTGCTGGCTCAACAGTCTTGGTTGCCACCAGGTAGCATAGATTGGGCCGTAGTGACAGGGGAACTCACCTCTCCGTAGGCTTCATGTTTCTGCAGAAAACAGAGACCCAAATTAGCCTGAGCCTAGGGACCTGTGCGCCACCTTCTAAGTCTGGGAGAGAATCATGGCCATGAGAGGACTTGACCCCCCCATCTCCTTTAACTGCCTTCTTCACAGAGGGACACACTGAACCCTGACTGTGGCCACACTGGTGGGTGGGCAATACGCCTAGCCTCTGCCCAAACCACTCGTGCTTACCATGACCTTGATAATGCGATTGATGGTGTCCTGGTCAATCTCAGTAGAGTCGGGCCGCATGGTGGCATAATTATTGCGGTAGAGCTCATGTGGGGTATTGGCGATGTCCCTCAGGCCTTGTTCATTTAGGTTCCGGTTAGGGGCCACAGCAAAGAGCCGGATGCCCTCTTCACGGGCGCGCTCAGCCTGCATTTTGATGCCCCCACAAGGACTGCCTGTGACGTGGCCGTCGGTGATGACCACGGCAAAGTTGACCACACCCCGGCCTACGTGCTGCCGGATCTGCTGCGTCATGTTGGCCAGCGCACAGTCCGTGAAGGTGCCCCTGCGGAAGGAGCGGATGCCTTGCAGGCTCTTAGTGAAGGAGGCCCGGTCGCTGCCTGGTGGACTGAACACCTCCACCTGATCCGAGAAGTGCAGACCACCGTAGCGCCAGCTCAGGGCTACCTGGTCCAGGTAGAATTCATTCTGCAACTGGCTGATGAACTGCGGTACAAACTGCTGCATATGATAAAGCAGGCTGTCTGTCGGGGACTGCATGGCCACGCTCTCCGAGGTATCCAACACGAAATACACGTTGATGGGACAGTCAGCCTTCTCTGGAGGTGGGGGGGGCAGGGTAGACATTAGATCCATCAGGGCGTGCCCAGTGGGGGCTAGGATGTGAGCCCACCCGTACCCTATGAGTACCACGCTCTCCCATCCAGGTACCTGGACAGTTGTTGTTCCTGTCAACAGTGGAGATGTCAGGTGCGATGGCTTCCTGCTGCTGGGCATGGAGGACTCCCAAGAGCCCCCCAAGCAGGACCACAGAAAAAGAACTTGGGAGCATCTTGTTAGTAGTCATGGACCCTTATGTCCTGCAAAAAAGAGAAGGGGCCATTATAGACATCCCTCCTGCACCAATATACGTCACTGCCCTTCCAGGGTGGGATACACACAGCTTAGTAATCCCTTGAGGAAACAGGGGCCTCCATGTCCCATGTTGTTGCCCCCCCAACCCGCTGGGGAGTCATGCCTCTCCAACTCTCTGTTGTCTGAAGAGCTCAGCTCTAGGCTGGATTCAGGCAGCCAGCTCTTCTCTGTTCCCTGAAGTCGGGGTACACATAGATGGGCCCATTGGTGTGTGTTGAGGACACCAGGAGCAGTGTCTCTTCACACATCCTGCTCCAGGATCTTCACTGGGAACAGGAGGGAGGAGAAACATGTCCATTTCGCTCAGGCAGTCCTACCCCCAGTGCGGGACCCTGGGCATATCCTTCTCCCTGTAGCCCGGTTCCCCTTCTCATGGGGCATTGGTATGGACTGAGTGGAGCCAGGTCTAGCCTGACAAAGTGATGATGATGATGATGATGATGATGATGATGATGATGATTTATTTATTTTTGGTTTTTCGAGACAGGGTTTCTCTGTGTAGCCCTGGCTGTCCTGGAACTCACTCTGTAGACCAGGCTGGCCTCGACCTCAGAAATCTTCCTGCCTCTGCCTCCCAAGTGCTGGGATTAAAGGTGTGCATCACCACCGCCTGGCTGACACAGTGATTTCTAATATGACTTTCCATCAGATGCCGGCAGATTGAGGGCAGCTCTTTGCCCACTGTGGATACAAACGAGACCCCTAGACAAAAAGTAACGGACGCTCTAGAGCAATGGTAATTAGGATCCCGGAGACACTCTGTCCAAATCTGTTACCTGGGAAATTGTAACAGCATGCACTTCAGATTTCAGACGTTACATTATTATAGTTGGAAAATGAATGGAGTCAGTGAACAGCGTGTTTGATACTAAGGATGGAAGAGATCAGGTAGGACATACACACTTGGAATCCCAGCATTTGGGCATCTGAGACAGGAGCCACGAGTTCAAGACCAGCTGGGCTCCAAAGCAAGATCCTGTCTCAAACAAAATAAGTTTATTCCAAAAAGATGAAGTGAACTATACCCGAGCAATTGTTGATACAGATGGTAAGAATATTCAAGGGACAGAGAGTAGATCGTGGAAAGCAGTGTAAGCATAAGAGAAAGACAGGTGGCCTCAGGAGAAACCAAGAAATGACAGAGGGACCTTGTGTGGCAGATCAAGAAAGCACCTTATCACCAGGAAAGCAGAATGAAGTAGGCACACCCATGAAGTCCACCAGTTGGGAAATCTAACTTGTAATGAGAATTCTAAAACTATCTGCCTAGGAAAAAGAAAGAAACAGCAAACTTCAGGAAACACCTAAAGGGGGGGAAAACCCCAACATTGGCAGTTATAGAGACAGCCGCAGTTGTTCCAAGATGACCTCCAATGTTCACCTCCTGGTACTCATACGCTAATGGAGCCTTCTTTCAACAAATCAGGCTGGACAGTGAGCCAATGCTGTGTCGCTTCTAAGGGGGGGTCTATGTTTGTGAACTCAGCTGACGGGAGATGGAGACAGGAGGCTTGAGAGCTCGAGGCAAGCCTGAGCTGTAGAAAAAGGCCCCATCTCAGAGCAAAACTAAAATCACAAACATTTTGATGGACTATTGCTGGGTGGGTATAGTTCTAGAACCGTGATGCTCATGAGGTATGGAGCCTCCCATTGATATACAAGGCTCTTCTTGGTTTCTGTATTTTAAAATTAAGGCCTGCTTTGTCGGATGTTAACATAGCTACCCACTCCCCCTGCCTGTTTTCCTGGGATATCTTTTTTTTCATTATGGCATTGTTAACCTTCCTATTTATTTATTTATTTATTTATTTATTTATTTATTTATTTATTTCTATTTAGATCTAAAGCGAGTCTCGTGCAAAGAACAAGAAGTGGGGCTGTGTTGATTTTGGAAAAGTTCACTCTGCCAGATCTCTGTCTCTCGTTTGCAGAGTTTAATCCAATTTTGTTAAAAGAAATCATGGACAAAGGTGTCCCCCATTTTTGTATCCATTTTCTCTATCCATACACATTTGTGTTCCCGAATTTTCAAATAACCATCTATGTGTGCGTTTGGTGGATTTTTTTTTTTTGTAGTGAAATGTTAAATACTCTTCTCATTTATTTGGTATTTGCTTATTTTTTCTCTTGGTGGTTACTGAGAATGCTGTATTTCGGTTCCTAAAATCGAAACTGTTTGAATGTGTACCAATTTAATGAGATAAAATGTCTCCACCTTTAATATCTCTGTCCCCACCCCTTCCAGTTACCAGCATCATAACATTCCATCCCAGAGATTCCATCCCGAGCTGCAGAGATTGCTCGGTGTTAAGAAGGTCCATTGCCCTTGCAAGAAACCCAAGCATCTATGTTGGGTGGCTCACAACATTCCAGTGCCAGAGGATCTAATGCTCTTTTTTGGCCTTTGTGGGCACCTGTACTCACATGCACATACACACACATGCACAAACACACATCACACATGCACACAAACGTACACGTATACATATGCACCACACAATACACACACACACACATACCACACACACATACAGACATATACACAAACACATATACGTACATATACATGCACACACACACACATACACACCACACAATACACACACACATACACACACTGCACACACATACCGACACATACACACAAACACATATACATACATAAATATGCACACACATCACACACAGACATACACATACATATACACACACACATATATGCACACACCAATGCACACATATACACACACCACAACATACGCATACATACACATACACACATACACACCACACAATACACACACACACACATACACATAACCATACATATGGATACATACACAAACAAATACACACATATACATGCAAACACACATATACACATGCACACATACCATACACACGCATATACACCCATATACACACATATACACACACACCCATACACACACACACACCATACATATGCACACACACACATATACATACTAATATATACACAAACACACACATACACACATAATTTTTAAAACTCCATTCTCATATAAGTGTTTCTTAGTATCTCCATATCTTGCTCCAGGACTTCCTATAGACACAAAAATCTGATGCTTGACTGCCTCCTATAAAATAATATAGTATTTGCATGTAGCTTATGCATCTCCTGTATTCCTGAAACTATCCCTATGTTGCTGTTAATGTCAACCACAATGGAAATTCTATATAAATATGTGTCATGTGACATTTTAAAGACACCAATAGGGAGTAAAAGAATGTAAATACATACTACAGGCACAGCTTTATTTTCAATGTCTGATTGAACTTATGGATGTGAGAAAAGTAAATACAGAAGGCTGGCCATATATCATTTCAAAACATAACTACTATATATTCAATTTTTTTTACTTTACGTGGTTGGGTGTTTTGCCATGTGTTTGCCACATGTGTGCCTGTAGAGGCCAGAAGAGGCTGTTCAGTTCCCTGGAACTGGAGTTTACAGACTGTGATGAGCTGCTGTGTGGCTGCTGGGAATCGAATCTGGGTCCTCTGGAAGAGCAGTCAGTGCTCTTAACTGCTGAGCCGTCTTCCCATCCTTCTAACTAACACTGTAAATATATCCATTTCTTAAATTCTATAGCCAAAGAAAATTTGAAATCACACATCAAAATTGGAACACTAGCTTTTAGACAAATAATTGTTTTTCTTTAAAACGTATTAGCTTTTTGAATCCTGTAGAAAACAGAAGTCAGAGCTATCCTTCGTTGCTACAGTAACACTAGCTTTTAACAGTTGCCCATGTATGTCCCTTTTCTGAAATGCTTGTGTTTTCTTATGGCTTTGAGTTATTGTCCATCATCCTCCGTGTTAACCCTCGGGAGTTCCTGTGACGCTCTTCTCAGGGCAGATGCTCCCGATGGTGAGCGTCCTCAGCCTTTATGATCCCCCTAATGTCTTTGTTTCTCCCTTACGTTCAAGGAACAGTTCTGCTGGGTAGAGACCTCTTGCCTGATACTAGTTTGCCTTCATCACTTCCACTATATTGGCCCTTTGCCTCTGGACTTGAAAAGAAATCTGCCAGGACACTTATCAAGGTCCCTTTTGTATCTGACAAGTCGTTCTTTTCTTACCACCTTCAAGATTTTTGTCTTTGAGGTTAACTTATGATGGGTTTTAATTGTAGGCCTCTCTGAGCTCCTCCTACGTGGAGTTTAAGCTTCTTGGATGTTTGTATTCATTGATCAAGTGTGTGAAGTTTGCCCCCCACCCCAGATATTATGTCTTCAAGTTCTTCACTCCCTTTGCTCTCTCTCCTGAGTCTCCCAAAGTGCATGTGCTGCTCTTGATGATGCTTCATGGCCCTCTGAGGCCTGTTCACTTTTCTCGAGAATTTTCTTTCTGCTCCACAGACTTGACAATTTCCCTCGTTCTGAAGTTCACCGATCCTCTCTTCTGGTTGCTCAAATATGCCTCAGATTCTCTCTAGTAAGACTTTCATTTCAAGTCTGTGCTTTTCAGGTATTTTGGGTTTATTTATTTTTTTCCTGGCACTTCATTAACACTTTCATTTTATCCATAAACCATTTTCCAACATCCTTTATATCCTCCATTAGTTCTTTAAGCATTTCAAAGATGACTCTTTTAAAGTCTTTATCTAGTAGACCTACCAATGGGCTGTTCTCATATACAGGTTCTATTGATTTATTTCTTCCCTTTATTAGCCAAGAACTCTACCACTAAGTCACATATCCACTCCTTCTTTCTTCATATATATTGATATATGTATCAATATATGTGTACTTACTTATATATATCTACTTATGTACAAATCTACTGATTTATCTATATATATAGTGATATATAAATCTACTGATTTATATATATATACTGATATAATATGACATACACACACACATACACACACACACACACACACACACACATATATATATAGTATATATATGACAATTATTGTCTTTTACATTCTGGATGACCTCTCACCTTTCTTCAAAATTCTTTTTGATGGTTTGTGGAAAACAGAGATTTGAGTCTAATAATGGAGTAACTCTGGAACCCAGAATTCGATGATTTGAGGTTTTAAAATTTTGACTCTGACGGCTACAGACAGCCTCTGTGACAAGAGTCAGACTGGAGTGTAAGTGTAAATGTGAGGTCTTCCTGAGCCCTTTCTGAGCCGACCCTCCATGGGCACATGCAGCAAATTCCCAGTTTCCTCTGGTCGAGACACTGCTTTTGAATGTATGACTCCAGCGTGGAGACAGAGAAAATAAAGTGGAGAATGAAGTTCCAGCCCTTTAAGTTCTTGGGAAGTCACTTCATTGAGAGGGGAAGAGAGTCGCAGCAATGGGAGATACAAAAATACCCAGGTCAATAGCTTTGCCAAGACAGGCACCCTCGAGGAACATCTTGGATCCCAGTAGAGCCAAGTTAGGTGTTAATAACAAGGAAAAACTGGAACATCATAGCATTGTGGAAATTAAATATCGTGCTCTTAAAATAACAAACAAGTAAGAAAATACAAGGGAAGTAAGAAAGTACTTAAAATGAATAAAAACTGATAAGAAATTTCTAAAACACAGCAGAATCATTTCTAAGAGGTGGAGGCATATAGCTGCAAGAGCTTATACCAAAACCAAAACAAGAGCTCAGATCAGGAGCCTATTTTACAATTGAAGGGACTAGAGAGGGCACAACAGAGTAGATCCATGACAGTCAGAGAATAAGAGAGGACGTAAAAGACACAAACTAGAAAAAAAAAATGGAGAAAGTCTGTGAAATAAAACCTAATTCTTAGAAAACACAAATATATGGCTAGACCAACAAAAAACTTTTTGAAGAAAGCTCAAATTAATTACAGATGAAAGTTGAGACCTAATAACCAGCTTGATGCACCTATTTAATATTAAAAACAACCGCAGCACAGGATTGGGGGTGTGGCTCAGTGATAGAGCCTTTGCCTAACCTGTGCAAGTAAGCTGAAACTTGTCTTAGTTTTGAGCCCTACCTTCACACACACACACACACACACACACACACACACACACACACACACACGCACACACACACACACCCCGAAACCAACCAATCAGAAAATGACAAACAATTTGAGACCCAGTGTACAGCTGATGAGAATGTAAGCTGGTGACGTTGGTGTTAAAACCCTGAAGGCATCTCCAAAAATTATAAACAAGTAATATAGCTCTTCCGTTTCTGGATCCATTCCATCTTTATGTATTTAAAGAATATATATGTACACACACACACATATACACGGCGGGGGCTGGGCGATGGTGGTGCATGCCACCTTTAATCCCAGCACTTGGGAGGCAGAGGCAGGCAGATTTCTGAGTTCGAGGCCAGCCTGGTCTACAAAGTGAGTTTCAGGACAGCCAAGGCTACACAGAGAAATCCTGTCTTTGAAAAAAACCAAAGACAGACAGAGAGGGGGGAGAGGGGGAGGGGGAGGGGAAGAGGGAGAAGGAGAGGGAGAGGGAGGGAGAGAGATTTAGTTCTTTCCTTCCCTCTCTAGGGTCTCACCACATAGCCAAGTACGTTTTTTTTTTTTTTGTTTGTTTTTAGGAACGTTTTATCTATTAGGAACACAGGGAAATTGTAACCAGGCAAGTCACCACAAACCTGCAAATGACCAGTGATCAGATAATGTTGTAAAGTTAAGGTAGAACAAACCTCCTCAAGCCTTGCACACCACAGTGGGTCAGATCAGCAGAGAGCAGGCGGCATGCTTTCTGCCCAGCTTCTCTGGTGGGGAATGGGCAATGGGTGGAGCCTGGGTCCCTCAGAACGGAGCTCCCCACCCCCTAGCCATTCCGCTGCCTCATGGACTAGGAAGCTACCCCACGTCTAGCTGGCATTTGTGTCTTGGATCTCCAGTGGGCACCCATGGAGACGCTGTCCATAGGGTTGAGGGCAGAGGCTGGGTTCCTAGGGTTGCTCATGTGCAGTACCCCACAAACCCTGACTATTTGTGGGGGTCCTCTAGAATCTTAGATTTCATGAATGGGCAAAAGAGACGCAGCAAGGCTGGCTCACTGAAGTGTGGAACTGCGTGAAAGGAAGAAACAATGCCAAACTCACCATGTGTATTCTAGAAACTATGCTATCCCCATTGTCCTAACCCCAGTACTCCGACTGTGAACAGTCTAGAGCCCCTAGAGTCCATGCTAACTAAAACTGGTAGGTGCTTCTAAGTCAGACCTTATTCTGAGACGAGAAGGCAGAACCAACTCCCTCAAGGAGGGCGGATGCGACAGGCATCCTATGCCAGAACCTTTGGAAATCCACAGCTCCTTCTCATGCTGGCTTCGGAGCGTCCTATCAGAGAGCCCCCGGCGCCCATTGCTTCCCATGCCCTGCAGAGAGACCTGCTTCGAGGTCTCTCCAAAGAAGAGCTGACTGGATTTGCTGGCAAAGCACTGCTGGACAGGAAGGAACCCACCCTCCAGCACACAAGCTGCCCAAGTGGCAGTAGTCTTGACTACTTCTTCCAAGGTCTGTGCTGGCTCCCCCACACCATTTCATTGGGAAGTTTCCACCCTCCCCAAGACGGATGCACAGCTTTCAGACAGATGCTCTGAACCCCCCTGTTCAACCTCTCCCGTCTGGTATCACCTGTCCCCTGGGACCCTCGGTCCAAGCCCAGTCTCTGGCCCCACCTCGTCCCTCGAAGGGACCCCAGGTGCCCGTGATACCTCCAGTCTTTGTGAGATGAAGCCGCAAATGCCCTTTTTTCCTTTTTCCTTCTTGCTATGTGTTTGCTAGCCTCGAAGCCAGAACTATTTAATTGGAAAAAAAACCCAAAAACCTAGCAACTTAAGCTGGACCTTAAATGTCCCTTGTAGGTAGGTACCTTGTCCCTCTGTGGCACTTGCCTCTCTGTCCTCAGGTGAGCATGGGGATACCCCCAGAATACTTAGGCTTCATGAGGGGCTGTGCTGCTTGTCTATAGGAGAGGTGTCTCTGAGGTTGCCCACTGTGCTCTGGGAGTGCTCAGGGGAGTCCCAGGGCTAAGATAGAGCTGAGAGTGACGGACTTTATTAAAGCTGGGTCCACCCTCACGGTTCCTGTCTGGTCTCTCCTTAAGCACAGTGGATGTACTTCGAGATGGCGAGGTGTCTTTTGAGAGCACCTGGCTAGCCCAGCACTGGGACCTGAGACCTCCTTCTCTGCCGCCCACTGAGTACCCTTGAAGTCCATCTGAGGAACCAATTCAAGTGCCTGTTACTTTCCTTCCTCATGAAGACTACCCTTCCCTGAGACCTACAGAGAAGCTAACAACGGACCTGTGTCCAGGTTTCAAGTCATAGCGTATCTTCCCTTTGAGGCAGTTCAGGTTCCTTAACCCTTAGGAGGTAACTCAGTCCTGCTAGAAATGGCCATGGCTTTGACCAGATAGATGCCAGGCACTCTGAGGACTGGGGAAGGAGGGGAAGTTGATCAATCAGTGATCAGCAGAAAGCTATGAAGTCCAGAGCAAGAAGCCTGCACCACAGCGAGGCTCTGTGGGACAGAGGCCTAGGGGCCACCTGGAGACTAGAACCTGGGATAGACCTGTGCTCCCCTTAGACTCCTGAGGGGCAGCCCCTGAATCCTGTTCTCCCTCCCCCCCCCCCACCGGTGTCCAGGCTGGACACCACGCAAAGAAGCTTACCTGGCTTAGAGAGGACCTCTGGGTACTTCCGAGGACAGCCCGGGTCCTGACGGCCCGAGGTGCGGGCGCCGAGTGGGTAGGAGGGAGGGGACCCAGGCGCGGCCCGGGACTGAACGGGAGGGGACCAAGCCAGGAGCCTCCCACTTTAACTCTGTCTCGGGAGGGCGGATGCCTGGAAAGCTCGACCGCCGGGGGGCGCTGCGGCCCCGCGGATGGGCGGGGTCAGCGGGTGGGGCTGCTGGAGAGACTAACGGGGACCCGGGAAGGAGATGGGGGGAGGGGAGGAAAGGAAGGAGAGGGGAGGGAGTGGCCAGGACACGCAGCACGGTTGGAGCTGGACCGTCTCTGGGCTGTAGTGCCTGGTGACTTTTTTTATTTTTCCTAGCAAGTCTCTGGGTCTCCCAGACCTTTGCTCAAATTCTTTCCTCCTCTCCCTGAAGGAAGGAACCGTGCCCTCCGCCCCCCAGTAGGAGCTACTCCCATCCTGGTGGTGCAGGGCTCCCCCACCTCGACTGAAGTTGGGCGGGATGCAGGGGTTGAGCTTCAAAATGCAGTGAAGGGATGCCAAGAACGCACGTCTTTGGCGTCCAGTGGGCACTGAATTGTTATCGAGGCTCTTGGGAGTTGATAGGGTTTTGAAGAGGCAAGAGGACCAGGCATAGATGTAGGAGCCTTGACATTGGTATATAAATAACCCTTTCCTCCAAGAATTCCAGAGGTCGGCTTTGAGTGGGGTCTGCTCACATCCCTGGCAGGGTACATAGGCTGTGGCTAGGGTCCCCACTTTCCAGTCTGGAGTAGGTCTTGCTCTGAGAAGTACAGGCAAGGATAGGGAAGAGGTTCAATTCAGGGCAGTTCTCAAGGGTGCAGGGTAGAGGGGTGATGAGGCTTGCTTCTCATGTAGCAGAGCAAATCTCTGATCTAGCCCCCACCTTCCAGCCCCATTCCGTGTTCCCCCTCTCCCCCCGTCCCATCCAGGGAGGAACTACTTTTGGTAAGCCCACACTGCTGGAAGTTCTTGTCTTTAGGACCTTCTCACCTCTGCCCACTGAAGCTTTGTCATCTCTTTCTTTTGATGTCTCTCACCTGAGTAGTTGGCCCAAGGCACCTTCCACAGTGTTTTATGTCCTTGCGCCTAAGCAGTGATTGAGGAACAGCGTCTCTTCTCAGGAAGAGGAAAATATCATTGAGTCGACCTCTTGGGAGATGAAAACTGTCCCTACAGGTCCCAGCCTGAGAGATACAGCCTGCATCACTTAGCTTAGCCCTTGCAGTTCCTGGGACCTGACTGTTAGTAATGCAGCATCCGTACCAGCCTTTCATGGACAGTGCCAGCTATTGCTGTGTGCTGTGCTCTGTGCTGGAGGGCTTTTGAGAGGGTGGGGAGGTAGAGCCAGAGGTGTGCGTATGCCTGAGTGTCTTGTGTGTGGTGTTTGCATCTCTCTCTCCCTTTCTCTCTCTCTCCCTCCTCTGTCTCTTTGTCTCTATCTCTTTGTCTCTCTGTTTTTCCTCCATCTCTTTCTCTCTACCTCTCTGTCTCAGTTTCTCCTCTGTCTCTTTGTCTCTCTATCTCTGTTTCTCTTTCTGTTTCTCCTCTGTCTCTTTCTCTCTATTTCTCTGTCTCTGTTTCTCTGTCTATCTCTCTCTGTTTCTTCATCTCTCTATCTCTGTCTCTGTCTTTCTCTGTCTCTCTCTCCCTCTTCTCTCTCTCTCTTTCTCTCTCTCCCTCCCCCTCCCTCCTCCCTCTCTCTTTCTGTGTGTATGTGTGAGATGTATGACTGTGATGTATGTGTACCTGGAAGAGAGTATCTTTGGGTCAGTGTGTCTGAGTGTGACAGCTGCGTGGTGCCCATGAGCAAGAGGCTTAGGCTTGCTTGCACTCCAGCTGTGCCAGACTGCAACTGATCTGGCCATACCTCAGCTTTTGTATACTTCCTGTCTTGGCTGCTCTCCAGGGAAGGGATGCTGACAGACCCCAAGATCTGGATCTTTCGAGGGATTAGTCCTCCAAGACAATTTAGGAGTGATGATAAGGCTAAAGTTTCCCCACCAGCTCCTCACAGAGCTCCATCTCACCAAGGCTCCAATGCCTGTGACTGCCAGTCCCATGTCTTTCCCAGGCATTGCCAAGTCTCTAGTTACATCTGATCCCTGCTTCTCAGAGGATTCCCATTAGCATCCAGAAGGGCATTGGGGGCCTAAGAAAGGGGCAGCAAGGTAGCCATTCACTGGCAGAAGACGACACTGTCTTGATTGGGGGATGTTGTCTGTAGTACAAGAGGGCGAATTGTTGGAGGTTTTACCCTGGTATAGACCAGGGGACACCTCAAAATGTGGCAAAGTGGGAATTTGAAGGGTGTAGAGGACAATGAGGTTGGATGGTTACTCCTGAGGTGTGATAATGTCCTGCAGAGGGACAACAGGAGACCAAGACACTTAGCCAGCAGGGAAGGGCTCCTTCTGATACCAGAGGGCCTCTTAGCATTTCTCTAATAGCTGAAGGAAATTGTGCCTCATTCTGGGATGGCAGGGAGGCCCACTTGGCTCCAGGCACATTTGAGAGACACCTGGGTTGGACATCCATGGAAACTGCATACGTGGGCTTGTGCACCCCTGGCTCTCGAGACCTGCAGACAGGGAGATCTTTTCTTTCTAAGCCAGCCATTCCCCCCCTGTGATGGACAATGCTCGAGGGCATGATTGGAGCTCCATTGGAGGCTGCCTGATGACTGAGGAGAAAGCCTAGTGTAGGGAGGTGTAGGGAATGATCAGATGAAACAGAATCTGTATTTGATAGAGTTGGAAGAGCTAGCTGGCACAGAGTCATAGGAGCAGAAAGAAGAGCCCCGGGGACAGGATTTTCATGCTCAGACAATGAACAGACAGAATGGACAATCAAGCTATTGACTGTTGCTCGTTTGGGTGTTTGTACATTAGGGAAAGGGGATGCTAAGTGAACTTAAGGATGATTAGACCTTAGGTCTGAGTGGACACTTCCCTGGAGTCCCCTTTTGGAGAAAGGATTTGGCACCTTGTATAATTATAAGGAGTCGTGCCTCAAAAGGCAATCATAAGAGGTTCGAGTGGGGGAGGGGAGTATATCCCCCAATTCTCTTTCTTCTGCTCCTAGAATGTGATTGCAGCTCACCCAGTCCATCCACGGGTCTTGTCTTGAGGCAGCAGCTGACTTCACACAATAGCAAGGATTCTAGATATCTCATCTTTTCCCCCACGAAAATCTACTTGTGTTGATGAGGTCTCTGGAGGGATGGGCCTTTGGCCTTTGCTGTCTATGGAGGAGAAGGGGTCTCCTGCTCACCTTCCAAAGCCCCAGGAGGATTAGCCTGCCTTTCTCCTCCTTGGCTCCATTTTCAGGCTGCTCGCCTCTCCAGTACCCACCGAGGCTCTACTGAGCTGCCATGAGGTAACCCGGAGCCTATCCTGCAAATGCCCCGTACCTTTCGAGTGCCAGCCCATGAGGGGTCTTGAGAGACTGGCCACCTGCTCAAGGATGCCCCCTAGTTAAGTGTCATTCCCTGCCACCAGAGAGAGAATTTAGATACCAAAGCCATGGGACTTTTGTTTGCTTGTCTTGTTTTTTTTTTGCTTTGTTTGTTTGGTTAGTTGGTTGGTTTGGTCTTGATCCTATTTCTGGGGAGGCGCTAGCTAGGACAATGAGCATCGTGTGTATACTTTGATATCTGGGAGACCAGAGAAACAAGGTGTTCATGAGCACCCTTTCACAGTCTACTAAAGGACAAGTGACTAATTCTCTTTCTCCTTCTACCTACGTCCTTTGGAAGGCCTATGGAAGACTGCAGTAGCTCTGTGTGGAGAGCCATCAGTGGCTTCCTTATGCTTGAGACGCCTGTGGGAACATCCTAGGTCCAGAGGCGTTGTTTTAACCCTGGCTACGTTGATTATATTTCAAAGGATGGTCTTAGTTCCTTTTGCTCAGGTAGAGTCAACCTACCAATAACTTCCCCAATAACTATAAGAGCTTCC
>JADRCC010538732.1:0-11549 GCA_019843855.1 Hylomyscus alleni
TCAGTCCATTAACCCTAAAGATCCAGAAGAAATGAGAGGAAGACAAAAGGAAGGACATTTGAAAGCACTACTTACTTGATTAATTAATGAACAGCCATGACTAAGCTTATAGAGAGACTAGACATGTGTGTCACTCCAGGGGGCAGAAACAACACAGTATCTTGAGAGATTTATAATCTAATTGGAAGCATTTTAAGTTCACCTCACCAAGGATAACTAATCATTACCTAGCAGGCTGTAGATTTATTGAATTTGTGCGGCAGAGGGAGTATCTCAGTGGTAGACACTTGCCTAGCATGTCTGAGGCTCTGGGTTATAGCAACAGCACCGACAAAACAAGGAGACAAGAAAACAAATTGCACCAATACCTATCTGATAAGAAACTACAGATTATGAGGCTCAGAGACATTTGATGACTTCTTAGGATGCCATAGCTAGGTTGTGACTGAGAGGGGATTGGAATCCAGTTATACTTGATTCGTGAGTTCTTGGGCTGATTGGCATCCCTTACTGCCATTTATGTGAAATCTAGTCAGATCTAGATGTGTTGGAGAGGTAGATGTAGGAATTACATGGCCTGCTGGGGTCAGAGAAGTTGTCCCCATATCAGAATTCTGATTATGAGAAACAGCAATGAAGGTAGAGAGGCGAAATATGCAAGGGCGTGTAGAGGAGAGTCAACCAGGCCTTCTTGCCAGAGCCAGTTTATATAACATCAGAAAAATGGGGTTCTTATACCTTTGGGAAGCCCTGTCACTTTTAGATAAGGGGAAAGGGCTTAATGATATGAATATAGTAGGGTCCCAGAATAGTTGGGGACAGAAGGAATCTTGGGAGAAATACTCTAGGAAACCTCACAGAGATTCAAGTTCAAGTACAATTTAGAGAGTTGGACAGTAGAGGAAGTGGGTGTTTTATAGTTTGGGGTATCTGAGAAGGGCCATAGGTTCAAGTAACATTCCCCTCTTTATAGCCACAGCTCCAGAGCAAGCTGCTGCCCCTCCACGGCCTTACCAGGGTGTCCGAGTCAAGGAGCCAGTGAAGGAGCTACTGAGAAGAAAGCGTGGCCATACCAGCGTTGGGGCAGCTGGCCCACCAACTGCGGTGAGGAGCTACTGTGGGCAGTGTGACTGCAGTGTGTGTGTGTGTGTGTGTGTGTGTGTGTGTGTGTGTGTGTGTTTGTGTGTGTGCGCGCGCGCGCGCGCAGGGTGGTCAGAGATATAAGGCAAGAGTGCCTTCCCTGACTCAGGCACCGTCTGTGGGGCATGAAGGGAGCAGATTACATGGAGAAGGTGGACTTAGATGCAATTAACTGGTGATTTGTTGGGTGGTCAGGGGAATAGAGGGGCTTCTTGCTTTTATCCATAGGAAAAAATCTATTGGTGGGGTTTCAGGAAGCCAATGGTACCCACCCTAGTGTGAGTTGGGGGTTCACAAAGTTTCTCTAATGTACAACCTTCTTGCTAAACCAAAACACACATCCCTCAAAAACTCAGGCAGCGATGGTTGGGGTGTAGAATGGGCGGTTTTTTTTTTTCCTCCCATGGTTCTCCTATCCTGGGACCCTGAGAGTCCCTGAGAGGGCTTGCTGCAGATAGATAAACACCCATTCTGGTCTTCTTGTCCCCATTCTAGGTGGTACTGCCTCACCAGCCCCTGGCCACCTACAGCACCGTGGGTAAGAACTCTCTTACATACTCTTGGTGTCTTTGAGGACCCCCTCTGGGAAGCCTGCACTTCTGTAATTTCCTTTTTCCCACAGGTCCTTCCTGCCTTGACATGGAGGTTTCTGCTTCCACAGTGACAGAGGAGGGAACATTATGTGCTGGCTGGCTCTCCCAACCTGCCCCGGCCACTCTTCAGCCATTGGCTCCATGGACACCCTACACGGAGTATGTGTCCCACGAAGCTGTCAGCTGCCCCTACTCTGCTGACATGTATGTGCAGCCTGTGTGCCCCAGCTACACAGTGGTGGGACCCTCCTCAGTGTTGACCTATGCTTCTCCACCACTTATCACTAATGTCACGGTATGTCACACAAAAGTAGAACTCTGTCCACTAATGTTGCTAGCACCCTCTGTGAAGACTCTTGATTTTCTTGTCTATTGATTTCCATGGTTACTGGGTCAACTAAGTTCACTGCATCCCCCAGGGTAACTTGCTCTTATTCCTATTGACTGAAAGTATCTATCCTCCACAAAGACACTGTATGCTTGAGTTGTCACATCCTTTACTCCTGTGGGGTGGGAAGACCTGTTGCTTCTAGTTCAAACCTTCCCAACTACTCTGGAAGCAGTGGGTCTCAGTGAGTGAAGTTTTTAGCAGATGAAGTATTAGATGAGATCTGTGTAAGGTCTGGGTTCCTGTCAGTTCCGATAACCGATGGAGCAGTCGTACACTTAGCAATGGGAACTACTATACTTCCAGGCTAAGAAAAAGTTGATACTACTCATAAAGGAAACTACTTTTGGGTCAGACCCACCTGTAGGGTAATTTTTAAAAATTTTTTTTTACTGTAACATCAAGTTACCTGTGTTTATCACTCTCTCCCTTTTTCTTAATAGCCCTGTGCTTAGTACTTTGACCTCTCTGAACCCAGAGTCCTCATCTCTAAGATGGGAGAGACTAACAAGATGTTTGTTATTGGGATCAGATGAACTGGTACACATGGAACTGTGTTTAGCATAGAGACAGCACTCCTTAAATGTTAGTTATTAGCCTCATGGCCGTAGTCTGCCAGCAGTGTCAACAAATGACTATCTTCAAGTGTCAGGTAGGCTAGGAGGCCCTCCCATCCTTGACGAGTAGTAGGAAAGGAGTTAGAGTTTCATATACTGGATGGCTATGTCTCTAGAAGAATGGGAATCCCTGAAGTGCTTGTGAGGAGAAAAGGCTTAGGAAGCAGTGATGACCAGCACAGATGGAACCTCCCTAGGGGCCTCGAAACTCACCCTGGTGGTGGAGCTTGCCCTAGATTCCTCATGTCCCCTCTGTTTACCTTTAAGGTCTAGTGCCACTCTAGGTCTGCTTCAAAGCACTTTCCTGGCAAAGCCTCCCCTGCCATGCCCACCTGGGTACCCAACAAAATGATTTGGGCATGGATCTTGATGCCAGTGAATAGGAAGTAGTTAACTGAACACCTTCCCGAGGCAACTCATTGCCATAGTGGGGGACCTGGGATAGAGGACGTGGTGGCTCACAGCCTCCTCACTTCTGAAGATTCTGTTCATTATTCATCCTTTTATATCATGTGTACCTTCCACTCTGAAAGGTTCTGTGTATCAAACAAACTGTATTTATTAAGAAACGATTTGTTTTGTCATTTTGTAAATTAACTCATCAAAGCTGGCTTGAGCCAGCACTTCTGAGCAGCAGAGATAAGACCTGCAGTTCCATCCCTTGGCAAGGAACCAGCTATAACCATTGACCTGTATAGGTAGAGGAGTCAAAAGTGAATGGTTTCTATGTGGACTTTTGAAATAATGAAAATAGTAAGGTTCTCCCATGTCCTGTCTGCCTTCAAGAAGCTAAGCTGGGGAGCAGAGGCTCACCCTGAAAGAGAAGAAACCATTTGTGCAGTAGGATAGACACACCAGCCTGCACTTTGGGAGTCCCCAGCTCCATTGTTCAAATATAGAAACTTCAAGAAGCCTTGCTTCACAAACTGTAGTCTCCATACCAGCCATGTTAACATCCTCAGAGGTCTTGACTGGGCTTGCAGAATCCCAGGCCCTACTCCAAACCTCTGGGATTAGGATCCACATTGTGACAAACTCTCCAGAATGCTGACAAAAATTCTCTTCTAAATGACTCTAGCAGGTGCAGTGGCAGCTGGGGAGATGGCAGGGGAGGATGGGCATAGAAAGGGGGGTTTGGATCTGTCTTTCTTCTGCCTGTGCAGAGATATTCCTTATCCATTGGCTTGCTGTGGAAAGGTAATAAGAACATAGGCCCTGTCTCACTGGCTTGAGGTTTGTTTGAGTAGCTGATATTTGAATGTGATGGATGGTCTGTAGAGCATTTGGGAGAACATCCCTCATCACAGGGAGCAGCTCAGAGACGGGGGAGGGGGTCAAGCAGGGACAGGTACCAGACAATAGCAGGATGAGACCACAATTGCCCATGCCACAGGAGTGCTGGGCTTCCTGCACTGGTCAGTACCAGAAGGCAAGAGGTGAGGGAGCTATATTAACCCATGAGGGCTGGCTTACAGTCTCAGAGGTTTAGTTTGTTATCATCATGGTATGAGGTAGGGTGGCATGCAGGTAGACATGGTACTAAAGGAGCCAAGAGTTTCTACATTTTGATCTATAGGCAGCAGAAGGAGACTGTGAACCATACTGCGTATAACTTGAGCAAAGGAGCCCTCAAAGCCCACCCCCACAGTGGCACACTTTTTTTCCAAAAAGGTCATACTTAAACTCTAGCAAGACCACACCTCCTAATACCCTGTAGGCCAAGCATTCAAACATATGAGTCTATGGGTGTCATACCTATTCAAATCTCCACGTTCCACTCTCTAGCTCCCATAGATTTGTATCCATAATAAAATACAAAATACATTTAGTATAACTTTAAAAATCCCCATAATCTATCACCGTCTCAACAATTTCTAAAAGTTCTGTTCAAAATGTCTTCAGAGATTCATGCAATCTCTTAACTGTAATCCCCTATAAAATAAAAGATGAATAAAAAACCCCCCAGATCCCATAGTTCCAACATATAATGGCACAGGATATATACGACTATTGCAAAAGGGAGCATAGTGAAGAAATGCCGGACCAAAGTAAGACTGAAAAATAGCTGGGCAAACTCCAAACTCTGCCATCTCCATGTCTGACATCAAAGCACTCTTCGGATCTCCAACTCCTTTCAGCTTTGTTGGCTGCAACACACTTCTTTCTCTTGGGCTGGCTCCATTTCCTGTGAGCAGCTTTCCTCAGCAGGTATCACACAGCTCTTGCACCTCTAACATCTTGGGGTCTCCAAGGCAATGCAGGCTTCACCTTCACAGCTTCACACATAGACTTCCTAGGCTTCCATGCAGGGACTCCCCTGCCACATACCTGGCCTTAGCAATTTTCCTTAGTCTCTGATGGAGATTCCATAACCCATTTCTTTTTTCTATTCTAACTCTAAAGCCAGAACTATACAACCAAAGCTGCCAAGTTCTGCTGCTTGCTGGAGTTGGAACATGAGCTCCTTGTTCAATTACATCTTCACCAGCTTTCTGTTTCCAGTGATTTCCTTTACTGCCTAAACTTGGCTGTCATGGAGCTTGCACTGTAGAGCTCTGAGATCTGCACATCTCTGTCTCCTGAGTTCTGGGATTAAAGGCATATGCCACCATCACACCTGGACCTAAACTTTTCTTTAATTCTTTTTCACAAGATGGAAGCTTAGCTCGGTGGGATCTTGCCCTGAGGTTATCACTCCCCAATTCCATTTAATACCTTCAATCTATTTATTTCCGTCAACACAGGATTTAGCTCCATTCCACTTCCTGGTGCCCCCTTTCTCCTTGAACCATACATTTTTTTTTATTTTTTCTCCCTTAGCTTGTTCCTTTTCATCAAAACACTCTTCATAAGAGTGAACCACACAGAGTCTATATCATACTGTTTTGAGATTTCCTTTCCTTTTCTTTTTTTTTAACTTTTATTGCATTATGATGAGAAAAGTTACACGATTTCAATTTATCTGAATTTGTTAACATTTAAAAACGTATTTTAAGTAAATAGAATTAAATCACATTCTTGTTTTCCCTTTTGTACCCCAACTCCTCCCAGAGACCCCCCTTCAATACCTACAATATCTTTTTTGTCATATTCCTTAAAATTTATAAAATATTATAACAATAAAAATAGGTATTATAAAAGTTGTTTGATATAAAACAACAATCCATGTAACAGTCTTATGTAGACGCTCATCTACAGCAATAGTGAAAATACATTTTTCTCAATATAAATTTTAGATAACTCCAAACATATTAACTATATATTTCAAAATAATGCATCACTACTAGTATTTTCTTAAATGAACATAAATATATAAAGTCCTTTTGTTTGTTTGTTTTGTATTTAGTAGAGTTTAAAATCTTGGCTCTTAGTGTGGTACAAGCCCAAAATAAGAACAATTTTTTTAGACATTGGATTTCATTGTAATAAGGCTGTACTTCAATGACCCTCACATCTCCAAAGGATTTTACATCCATTGTAGCCAAGCTGAGAGTTGACAGTTCTGCTGCACCAAGAAATGAATTGTAGGCACGATTTTTGGATACAGACTTCCTGCTATGGTCAAAGCTATTTGACTTGAGTGAGTGACTTTATTCTCCACCCACAGAGAACAGGTTAATTTGGTAATTGGAGAAATATGTCCAATATTGTACAATCTGTATACACTTTCAGCTTGTTTGTGACAGTGTCTGGCTGTGTACAACATAAGGGTCTTGAAATCTTGCTTCTCCTATCTCAGCCTCTCTATTAGTAGGATTGTTTATTTGATGTTTTTACATATACTATAGTTTTCAGAACAGCTTACATATTTCAAAAGTTTATACAGCCAAAATAAACATAGACAATTAACTTGGGAGGTGGCTTGTAAGAGAACAACAAAGAGTGAGACTGAATGCTTTGCTTGATGTTTTTAACTCTTGTATCAAGTGCGAAGAGGACTTTATAAGTTACTCTTCCTCTTAGATGAATGCTTTTCAAAATCGCCACAGCCAATGAACCAGATTCTTACCCTCACCTAATATCTGTGTCACAGTACAAGCAGAACCATTGTTCACTGAAACAGTTGGTGAATGACTTTGTGGATAGACCATCTTAATACACACACCATTTCTTAAATGAGATTTCCTTTTCTAATGCAATTAATCTAACGCTGTTCACTTTAGCCTCAGGCAGACTTTTCAGAAAAGGGCAAAAAGCAGCCACATTCCTCACCAAAATGTCACAAGAGGGCTTTCTAGGCAATATATTAAAATTCTTCTCCTCTGAAACCTCTTGAGCCAGGGCCTCCTAACCCCCCCTCCCCCAGCACCACTATCCTTCATGTTCTTACAAGTATGGCCCATTAAGTTCCCCTTAAAGCATTTAACTGCTTTTCTAATCTAAGTCCAAGAATCCACATCCTTCCAAACAAAAAACGTGGTCAGGCCTATCAGACCAATCCCTGGTAACAACTTCTGTCTTAGTTAGGATTTCATTGGTGTGAAGAGACACCGTGACCATGGCAACTCTTATGAAGGCAAACATTTCATTGGGACTGGCTTGCAGTTTCAGAGGTTTAGTCCATTCTCATCATGGTGGCATGTAGGCAGATGTGGTGCTGGAGAAGGAGCTCAAAAGTTCTACATCTTGATATGCAGGCAGCAGAAGGGGATTGTGTACCCCACTGGATACAGTTTGAGCATAAGGAGACTTTAAAGCTCAACCTCTCAGTTACATACTTCCTCCAACAAGACCATACATACTCCAAGGCCACATTTCCTAATAGTGCCATACCCTACGGGCCAAGCATTCAAATACATGAGTCTGTGGGGCCATACCTATTCAAACCACCACAGGGGTCTGTGTCACCTTTCTATCTGGGCTTCATGGTAGTCATCTTCCAGAAACAACTACAAGGCTATGAGACAGGCTCATTCTATAACAAGCATATATTTTGCATAATTTTTTTTTTGCTATCGGAATATATTTTATATTCAGTGAAAGCTATAAAGCCTTTAGTTTACTCAGGGCTATGACATCATTATTTTCTGCACCCTCTTTCATGAAAAAGTGAAGCTTCCAGGTTGGGAAGTAGCTCAAGCACACAGTTTGATGAGGGAGGAACACAGCTGAAATGTGTCAGGCTTTCTCTTCTAGGAGACTGAGCAGGAAGAGGTGGAGCCCCATTCCATTAAGTGTAACACCAGTAAAGGCAGGTGGGGTATAATGGGAGGTCATGATGGGGCAAGGATGCAGATGGGCACCCCAGTTCTGCTAACCATTGTTCCTGTGTTTTTCATCACAGCCAAGAAGCACCGCTACACCCGCGGTGGGGCCCCAGCTGGAAAGTCCAGAGCACCAGGCGCCCCTCACCTATTTCCCGTGGCCTCAGCCTCTTTCCACACTGCCTACCTCCGGTCTACCGTATCAACCTCCTGCCCCAACCCTGTCTGGGCCCCAGTTTGTCCAGCTGCCCATCTCTATCCCAGAGCCGGTCCTTCAGGACATGGATGACCCCAGAAGGGCCATCAGCTCCCTGACCATTGACAAGCTGCTTCTGGAAGAAGAGGAGAGTAACACGTATGAGCTCAACCACACCCTCTCCGTGGAGGGCTTTTAGGGCTGGCTTGCATCTAACAGCTCTTTCACCGGAAACTGAGATTTTTTTTTTTTTTTTTTTTTTTTTTAAAACTGAAATTTTAAAAGAGCTCAGCTGGAGAGCCCAGACTTCTGTCTGTTTGTAATAGCTATTTCATAGGTTCCCTTTCTTCCTAAAGCTGAATTGTATTCTTTCTTTTCTCCCTTCTTCCTTCCCTCTGCTTCCTTCCTTCCCCCAACTCCCGTCTTGCTTCTTTCTTATTTCTCCTTCCACTTTTCTTCCTCTGGAGTGGCAAATGATAGTGATAGTATGAACAATGCTTTATACTGAATGTCACCAAGTCTGCAGATCAGGGGTTTCCTTTGGTGGCACATCATTAGGGTAGCACCCCTCTCTTGGGTGCTCCTCGAGTCCTGGTAGCAGTAGCTTAATAGATCTACTCTATGACCACTTACCCATTCTGCCATTCTGAAATGCACACCAGTTTTGTTTTGTGGGCTGTTCTCAGCCTTGGCCAGATGTACTATCTAAGTGGGCGTTTCTGATCAGGAGGATGGGATCAGGCCCATCAGGCAGTGAGTGATGGGCGACCGGGCTGAGGAGGAGCAGGACACACATGTGTGTCTATGGTTACAGTGAGGAGGGGGAGGCTGAGAAGTGACCTAACATTCAGCTTTTAAAAAAATATCACTTTAATGTGGTTTAGCTGTTCTTGTCAGCGATTAGGAGGAAAGCTGAATATGGTACAGGGGATAAATGACGAGTCTGCTTGATTCTGCCTCGCTACAGGCCCTCTAACACGATGCCAGCACTTAAAATGCTTTTGTCAGCATATTGCCATAGCAACAGGAAAAGAAACAGGTGAAGCCCATCAGTGAGGAGGCTCGCACTTAGTCCTTCCCTGTGGGCTTTTACTTCCTGTTGTGACTCACCCAGGGCCATCTTGACGCGTTGCCATGGATTCTTCCGCCCACTCACTCCCCTGTCTCTGGGGTCCTGAAGTCCTGGTCAGCAGACCCGCTAGCCTTCATTTTCATTTTTATTGCAGTTTTTGCTAGAGAAGCGTAACATTTGCTGTTGAGTAATTTGCTGTCTTGGGATGCTCTACTCCTGAAGTGGATGTGCCTTTGGGAACTGGTCCGCTGTTTCCTAAGGATGCCATCATTACAGACACACAAACTTTGGTCAGTAGAATCCATGTAGAACCAATAGATGTTCTAGAAAATGACAGTTTCTTTGATATCCCATCCCCTTTGTTTCCGTTGTCATTTTTTTTCTTCTCCGCTTTGTGTTTATTTTGATTCAGACGTCTCATTATCTACCTAAAATCCTGGAATGCTTATCTTGACTTTGTTATCCCTGTTTAATATTTAGATTAAATGTTAGATGTGGATGGTAGGTTTACTTCTCTATTGGTGGTTACCATGAGCAAGAAAGGGAGCAGGAAGCCTCAGCCTATTTCATTAAGACCTTGTTGCACTTAAAAACACTATTTAAGATTTCCCAGCTACTTTGGGAGTTTGAGACATTGGTGGTAGGAGTGGCAATCACAGAGGAGTTAATGCTGGGAAAACAAACAAAACATCAAAGAAAGTAGTGTGAGCATTTGCTAGAACTGAATTGGTGCCTTTTTCTCTTCTTGTCTTGAGAACTCAAGTCTTGGCTGCAGGCGTCCAACCAGATTTCCTCTGGAGTTTTTCCTACTCATACGCAACATTTTCAATAAAGATTTGTAGATGACTTTTCTGTGCCGGAGTGTTTTATTTCTTATCTATTAATGCCTCTCATGTCTCAGTAGAGAGTCTTTAGAGGAAGAATCCTGCAAACTGATCTGTTGCACTAGGAGGGAAAAGCTAGCCCCACTGTGTCTTTTGAGCAATTTTCACAGTGGAATATGTATTGGTTGGTGGATTTACTCTCTAGGGCAGTGGGGGCCTGGAGGGTGGGAGGAGATCTTGTTGGCCTACTGCTCTTCCTGTTACCTACGCTGCGTGAGTAACTTCTCTTGATGCTTGGTGTCTGGGCTTCTGCCACAGGCCTTCTTGGTGAAGCTGTCAGTCAGGACCCTGGACATATGACACAAAGAGAGACCTGGGAAGGCAGTCATGTCCCCCCGACTCTGACTCCATCCTTGTAGCAAGTAACACTTTCCAAGGGGGTGATTTTGAAAAAAAATTGTAATTGTATTTATTTATTTAATTAGTTTCCGAGTTTCCTGCCTTCATTGTCCATCTTTACAGAGTCATTGCTGTAAGTCATCATTCACATGATTCTGCTGTATAACTATTTCCTCACACCAGAATCACTTGGACAATTGGCATCATTATTTCTGCACATTTATGCACAACCTAAGTGGGGGAAAGGCATGAAACAGAAGGGATTTGATGGGAAGAGAGAAGTATTGGTATTTTACAGGATTCTCATCTGAAACGATGCACATTAGTGTGAAAGGAGCCAAGGGCAGACAAGGGTGTGGTCAGACAAAGTGGACCATGGAGAAAGAATCAAAGTTACAACAGAGCAATTCCAATTCTTTTGAATATCAGGTTGTACTGATATTCAAACTTTTGGATATATAATATTACATATTATATAATATATAATAAAACAGTGGAATTTTGAAGTTAAGTTCTCTCTCTCTTTCTCTCCCTCTCCCTCCCTCCTTCCTTCCCTCCCTCCTTCCCTCCCTTCCTCCCTCTGTGTGTATGTATGCTCAGGTGCCTGTGAAGGCCAAAGGTCAATGTCAACTGCCTTCCTTAGTGTCTTCCTTAATTTCTTTCCACTTTATTATTATGTGACAGTTTCTCAGGGAAGCTGGACTTCACGGATTCAGCCCGAGTAGCTGGCCAGAAAGTTTCAGCAATCCTCTTATCTCTGCCCCTTCATTGCTAGGATTATAGGTTCGTGAAGCTTAACTTGGCTTTTTCTGAGGGTGCTGGGATCTGAACTGGGGTTCTCAGCCTTGCACAGTAAGTGCTGGCTGACAGAGTCATCTCCTCAGCTTCTATTACCAAACATGAGATTTTTGACACCAGAAAACCTAGCTAACTTTAAAAAAACAAACCAAAAAACATTGTTTAATTTGTGAGAATCTCAGTGAATCCTTGTTGAACTGGGGTTAATCTGGAAAGTTCTCAGTCAGTTGTTTCTAAGTACTGAAAGTGTGTGTCCCTTGTTGTTCACCTGTGATTCTAAGTCTTAGGTGGGTAAGCTATGTGTCCACCTGGGGCTCA
>JADRCC010538781.1:2781-14021 GCA_019843855.1 Hylomyscus alleni
CAGTTCCTGCAGGTGACCAACTTTAACCCTGTTCATCCTGAGCTACATTGGTGAAATGAAGTCCTGATTTGATGTGATGAGGATAGAATTTTTTTTTATCACTATGGTTTATCCCCTGAAAAACTTCTCTAAAAATTATTAGGCAGACCCGAAGAGGAGATCATTCTGGCTGGACAGTTATCCTAGAAGCTGTCAAGGAAAACCCCAAAGAATGAAGCCTGAAAACTGGCAAAACCACATAGACCCAGGGAAACAAGGTGACCAACATGCACCATGAATACCCCAGTGGAACTTCGAAATAGAGATGGAAGATCACAGCCAACCATTGGACTGAGTGCGGGGCACCCCAATGGAGAAGTTAGAAAGGACTGAAGGAACTGAAGGGGTTTGCAACCCCATAGGAAGAACAACAATATCAACCAACCAGAGCTCCCAGGGACTAAACCACCAACCAAGGAGTACACATGGAGGGAGCCATGGCTCCAGACGCATATATAGCAGAGGATAGCCTTGTGGGGCATCAATGGGAGGAGAGGCCCTGGTCCCAGTGTAGGGCGGGGAGGCAGGAGTGGGTAGGTGAGTAGGGGAACACCCTCATAGAATCAGGGGGAGGGGGAACCAGATTTCCAGGGGGGAAATTGGGAAAGAGGATAACATTTGAAATGTAAATAAAGAAAACATTCAATTAAAAAGAAGAAAAAAGGGACACTAGGTAAAAACTAAAGAAATTTAAAGAAAATATCAATTTAGCAAATATTAATACCAAAAACAATCAATACTGAGTTACTGCTTGACACATACCACACTCATGAGAAGATGTTAGTAAAAAAGAAATCTGTATATAGAAGCCATATTGAGAATTCACCTATAATCTTTCAGTCTTTCTGGAATTCTGAAACCATATTAAGATAAATAATCATTTAAAATATGTTCCAATACTTTGGCTTTATCAATGCAGAATGTGGCGTGGACCTGTGTGTATAAATACCAAGAATATATGTGTAAGGTAGAGACAGATTTAAGGTTGGGATAAGGGAATGAAAAATGCAGTAAAAAATAAGTGTGGACTTAAAATATCATTTTGTAGTTAGTAAAGCTGTATGCCCCAGTGTAGGGGAATGGTAAGGCAGTGAGGCGGAAGTGAGTGGGTGGGTGGGTGAAGGAGCACCCTCATAGAAGCAGGGGGCGGGAGGATGGGATGGGGGGGTTGTGGAGGGGAGACCAAGAAAGGGAATAACATTAGAAATCTAAATAAATAAAATATCCAATAAAAAAAAGATTGGTACATAGGCATCCAGGCCATCAAAAGGATGCTTTTGAAATTCACCTTAGTGTCTCGGTGAAAAAGCCCCTTTACTTCTTTTTCCAATGAATAGTGTTTTTAAAGTAGCATTTTTATTGATACAGAAATGTTGATAATTGGACCCAGGGTCTCAGGAATGGTAAGCACATGCTCTGCCACCAAGCTTGAGTCCTGCTCTTGTTACCACATTTGCATAGATGCATGCAATACACTTTGACTATGTGCACCCCCACTCCCCAGATTGTCTCCCTTTTTGCTGGCTCTCAACCTATGGGTTGCAACCCCTTTGAGGGTTGAATGACCCTTTCACGGGCTCACATATCAGATATCCTATATATAAGATATTTACATTATGATTTGTAACAGTAGCAAAATTACAGTTATGAGGTGGCAATGAAAATAGTATTATGATGGGGGGGATCATCGCAACATGAGGAACTGTATTAAAAAGCTGCAGAATTAGGAAGGTTGAGAGCCACTATCCTAAATAGTCCTAAAGCCTATTTCCACTTCATGTTTCCTTTTAACAGTTAGAGTCCATGTATGAATAAAACATTGCGTATTTATCTTTCTAAATCTGTCCTATTTTGGTCAATATGATGTCCTCAAGTTCGATCTATTTTCCCATAAAGGTCACCTTTCACAAATTAATATTACTCCATTCTATGGTCATTTACCCTTTTTCTTTACCCTTTTATTGCCGACGGGCATCTAGGCTGGCTTCACCTGAGTTGGCTTTCGTGAATAGTGTTACAAAGCACAACATGTGTGTGGCTGTCTCTGAGATATGCTGCCTTAGACTCCTTTGGGTAGACACCCAGGAGATGCCTGGCTAGATCACAGGCTACTTCTTTTCCAAATAGTTGCCGTGACCTCAAGGTAATTTTATTTCTAATTCAGGCCATTTTAGTAGAACTGTAACTGGTCATGTAATTTGAGTTTTTCCTCAGTAAAAATAAGCATTGAAATCCCCGTGGAGACTTGTGTGCCTGCCGTAGACTTTCAGCCCCATTGTCATTGCTTGTATGGGTGTTTATGAATGTGCCCTTCTAAGCCTGGCTAAGATTCTGCAATGGCTAGAGCTGCTCTACATTGCTTTCAAGATAAAAGGAATAAAAATTAGCCAAGCTTCAAAGTTAAAGAGCAAGAGAATATATTAGCATTTGCTCTCTGACTGACCCGTCTCTGCTTCATTTGCATGTCATGTCTTATATTTATCAGAGTGGATCTTCTGCTGTATATTAGATGGCATTAATGCTGATTAGGACAATCGCATAAGCAGCGTGGTGATGCAGAAAACTATCAATGAAATAGAAATGTAAGAAACAGATATTTAGAGCAAAGCCATAAATATAATCATTGACTGCAATTTTAGTTCAAGTTAAAAATAAAACATACAAGAGGTAGACCATGTGGGTGGCTGAACCTTGAGGTTTTACCAAGTGCTTAAGAAAAGGGATGGATGGATCCGAAAAGGTTGCATACTATTAGAAAAGCTAACTAATCCACTGTAAAACTATTAAAAATTGAGATAAAAATTCATGTAACATGAGATTAAACACGGTAAAATGTTAATTTTATGTTTATGTCATGCCAATTCTGGGGCACTTAAAAACAATCACCATGTTGTATAATCACACCATTTATCATTATTAGGTTCCAAAAAAGAAACTCTTGTAGATTTTTAAAAATCAATCCTACCCATATTTGCAGGTGTGTATGTGTGCGTGTGTGTGTATGTGTGTGTATGAGTATATGAGAGAGATTGTGTATGTGTGAGTAGGAGTGTGTGTGTTTGTGTGTCAGTATCTATGTTTGTGTGTGAGATTATGTATGTGAGATTGTGTATGTGTGAGTCTGTGTGTATGTGTGTGAGATTGTGTGTATCTGTGTTTGTATGTATGTGAGATTTCGTGTGTGTGTGTGTGTGTGTGTGTGTGTGTTGTTTAGGCACTTGTTATAGAATACACGTGGAAGGTGAAGGCCAGAGGATAACTTGGTATGAGATAGGATTCCTTGTTTGCCCCTGCATATGCCAGGCTGACTTGTCTCTCTTGTCTCTGCCTCCCATCTCTGAAGGAGCTTTGGGATGCAGACACACACTACTACATCCTGCTGCAAGTGGACTCTAGGGATGTCAACTCAGGTCTATACTCTTACACAACAAGTGATTTATACACCAAGCTACATCCCCCAAGCCCCTAAAATATTTGTAATTGAGATTTTGTGGTTTAATATTGTTTTTTATTTTGGTGTTTGATTTTTTTCCTTGTGGTTACATTTTCAAATTAAAACTAATCTTTAACATTTATAACGGCCTATTTTGAGTTAATATTCCTCAGCTCCTGTATCATCTATAATACCCTCTTTTCCTAAAATGCCTGCCTTTCCTTTCAGTGTCGTTTCCAGAAATTATATATTTATTGTGTACTCTAATATAGATTTGATTAATTTGTGCATTTTTATTTATTTAAAAGTTTAGATTGTATTTATTTATTCACCCACCCCTGCCCCAGTGCACACCCATGTGCCCTTGCTGTTGCACGGATGAGGAGTGCAGAGGTTGATTTTGGGGAGTTGGGTGTGGTACCTGCAGTTCAAACTCAGATGTTCACGTTTGGCCACAAGCACCTTTCGCTGCTGGAGCATCTCCTTGTCCTGCCTTTCGCTTTTAAATCATGTAGGAAAAGGTGGGCTTATAAACCCCAAATACGATGATACATTCATCTGTGCCTAATTACATATTTGCTTTATTGTGTTCTTTGTTCCTTCATTTAACTTTGCTTTACTGTTTAATCCTCTTTCTCTCCACAGATGGGATTTGTTTTTGTTGGACATGTCTATTAACAAAATCTACATTTATTTTGTAAATTGAGACTGTCGTGATTTACCCTTCATTTAAAAGGACAGTTTCAAAAAAAAAAAAAAAACATAGATATTTTGGCTGACTTTCCTAGCACCATTTCAAATTTGTCGTCCTATGAGTTGTTGGCCATTACAGTTTCTGTTTAGAAGTTATCTGTGCCTCTCGAGGGTCCCTCATACATGACAGACCTCTTGTCTCTGCTTTCAGTATTCTTTCTGTGCCCCAGCTTTGAATAGCTTGATTGTAATATGTCTCGGTGTGGAGCACTTCGTGTTTATCCTGCCAGCTGTTTATTGAATTTCTTGAATTTATTGAATTTCTCACATCATTTATTAAATCTGAAACAGGTTTTGGTCATTATTTCTTTAACTGCCATTCTTTTCCCTTACCTTCTTCTGCCTGTTCTCACACAAGGTTAAGCTTGATGGTGCCTTGTAGATCTCTTACGCTTCCTTCTTTATTTTCTTTCCATTACTCAGGTTTCGGGTGCACTAATTGACCCATCTTCCTAGTTACACCTCTGTGTGTTCAGATCTACTTCAAACCCCTCAACAGACTTCATTTCAGTTGTACTTTGTGGTACCTTTTATGCCTTATATTTTTATTTTATTTGTTAAAGTGCGTGCATGCGTGTGTGTACAAGAATGAAGATGTCCACGGTGGCCAGAGATGCAGGATTCCCTTGGAACTGGAGTTATAGGCAGCTATGAGCTGCCCAGTGTGGGTGTTTGGAACTGAACTCTGGTCCTCTGTAAGAGCAGTAAATACTCTTAACCAATGAATAGTCTCTTCAGTTTCCCCTTTCCTACCGCATGGCTGTTTGTTTGTATTTTTCATGTGCTGAGTTAGCATTTGCTATTTTTCTTCACTCTTTGTTCATAAGTTCCTTTTGGTCTTTAACCATAACTGATTTTAAGCTGTAGCAGGGTAGGCTTCCTGTTGGCTTCCGCGGGGACCATTTCTCTTAGTTTCTCCCACTGTTCTGTTGTGTCGGTTACTTTTGTGTACAGGTCTCAGAAACACCTGAAAGCACAACCTATGGGGAAAAGATGTGTTTTGGCTCCTGTTTTCAGACCATGGTCACGCGACCTCATGCATTCGGGCAGCACTGATGGCTTCCGGAGTGTGTGTGGGGGGATTCCTCATCTCATGACAGGCAGGAACTGGAAGATGATGAAGGGTCTAGGGACTGTTCACAACTTCCAAAGGCACACCTCCAGTGACACCTTTTCTCCAGTTAGGCTTTACCATCTATTATAGCACCGCAGCTGGAAAGCCAGCAATTAACATTCATATGAGCCTCTGAGAGACATACCACACTCACACTGCAAGAGCTATTTCTTTTTTTTAATTAGATATTTTCTTTATTTACATGTCATATGATATCTCCTTTCTCAGTTTCCCCTCCGAAAAAAATAAAAAAATAAAAAACAAAACAAAACAAAAACAAACAACAACAACAACAAAAAACCCTTGTTATCCTCCCCCTGCTCACCAACCCACCTTCTCCTGCTTCCTGGCCCTGGCATTCCCCTACACTGGGGCATAGAACCTTCACAGGGCCAAGGGCCTCTCCTGCCCTTGATGATGGACTAGGCCATCCTCTGCTATACATATGCTGCTGGAGCTATGAGTCTCTCCATGTGTACTCTTTGGTTGATGGTTTAGTCCCTGGGAGCTCTGAGGGTACTAGTTAGTTCATATTGTTGTTCATCCTAAGAGGCTGCAAACCCTTCAGCTCCTTGGGTCCTTTCCCTAACTCCTTCAATGGGGACCCTGTGCTCAGTCCAGTGGATGGCTGTGAGCCTCTACTTCTGTATTAGTCAGGTACTATCAGAGCCTCCCAGGAGACAGCTATATCAGGCTCCTGTCATAGACTATCAGACTGGGTATGTAAAGAGCTATTTCTTATTTACTTACATGCTTTGTATTTTAGGGATAGGAGTTGAAACAGTCAGTTAGCATTATTTTAACGCTAGAAGTCAGACAACTCCCATACTCACAGTTTGCCATTTGTCTTTACTGTTTATTTGGGCTTGTCTTTTCCCCCTCTTTTCTCTCTGTCTTGCTGTCTCTGTCTCTCTGTCCCTCCCTGCCTCTCTTTCCCTCTGCCCTTTTCATGTACCACAGGGCTTACCCATAAATCCTAGATGTTTCTAACTCCATCATCCTTCTGCCTTAGTCTCCCGAGTACTGGATTTACAGATTCACACTTGTCTCCCCCATTTCCTGTTTTCTTTAGTGGATAGACTCTTTGAGGTCCATATTCTTTGAGGTTGACATCAGCCAGAGTTTTGACAGATTTCCTCAAGTACTTGAGGGAACAAAATTGAAATGCGACAAAATAAAATCCTTTCCTAGTCTTTGCACATTGGCTCTGTGCTGGGTCACTCCTTTATCATGCACTTCCTATTCACAGACATAATCCTCTAAATTGTGTTTAGCTTAATCCCCCAAATGATGTCTCATGAAAGAGTAGAATATATGAGCCAAAGCTTTCAACTCTTTTCAAATAAAACTCTTACAGTGCAATTGTATTTTTTTTCTGGATAAAGCCCAACATTTTTTTTTTTAAAACAGCAATGTTATGATTATTTTCCATAATGGAGAAGAAAAATATGCATTTTAGAGCAAATCCCACAAAAGTGGAATAGGCACACCATTTGCAAAATTTTTCTATCAAAAGACATTGTCAACAACCATGCATTTTAGTAGCACTGTATGTGGAAAAATCAATGCTGTGTAAATGTTAGCAGCCTCCTGGGTAGTCAGTGTAAGCACAACTTTGCTTTCTGAGGTTTAATCTTGCTTCTGTCCGTATATGATGGCTAAACAGGCATTGACCCCTTATCTGGCAGGCCTTCATGATCCACGCCATAAGAAAACCCCTCTTTCTTTTCTTCTGTGCTAAATCTTTTGATATGTTATATCATAACTTTGAAAAGGCTGTGGATCAGCAATAAGGCAATAGCTGGTAGATACTAGTAGCTTTGATTACTATTGGCAGAAAGCTACATATCTCTGTGGTTCAGTCTTGTCAAACTGGCCAATGAGTGGTACTGAGCGGAGTCCTTTTATGCGTCACATGAAGTGGTCAGTAGATTCTGCATTTCTGAATCAAACTGTGGCCAGTACTGGGGAAGCTGGGCATACACATTTCTATAATGAAAGATGCGGAAAGCCTGGACGGTAGGATGATTCTCTCAGTGGCTCCTTCTGGGTGTGCAGGATGGTGTGGGCAACGGGTATATGTTGCCTTTTATTCCTCACCTGTCTCAGGTATTATGAGTCACCTCATGCTTAAGAAAACATAGGATATCGCATAGCTTGGCAACCAGGTTTAGCAGAGTACCTTTAAGCCTAAGCCATGAAAGAGCTGACAAGGGATAAAAGAGGCTAAAGGAATCTCTCTCTCTCTTTTTGTTGTCTTATTTTCTTTTCTCACTGCTGTGTAAAGCGCCTGGCCTGATGAAAGCGACTTCAGGAAGGAAGGGTTTGTTTTGGCGCTCTGTCTGAGGGTGCAGCCCCTCACTGAAGGGAAGGCTTGACAGTGGGAGCGGTGTGAGGCAGCTGGCCACAGTGTGTTCACAATGGGAAGAGGGAAAGGGAGAGGGGGGAGGGGGAGGGGAAGGGAGAGAGAGGGAGAGGAGGAGGGGGAGGGGGAAGAGGGGGGGAGGGGGAGGGGAGATAGAAAGACAGAGACAGAGAGAGAGAGAGAGAGAGAGAGAGAGAGAGAGAGAGAGAGAGAGAGAGAGAGAGCTCATATACTCAAGCATTCAGCCATCTCTGTTTTATTCCTTTCATTCAATTTGGACAATAGCCTATGGATGATGTTACTGGCAATTAGTTGAGTCTTTTCCACCAAACTTAATTCAATCTAGGAATTCCCTCCCAGGCACAACCGGAGGTTTATCTCCTAGGTGATTCTAGATCTTGTCAAGTTTAAAGAGTATATTAACCTATTAATAATATTTAACAATATTGCCCTACTTAGGATGAGAATTTGGAATGGAAGGGAGAAGGCAGGTCATGAGCAAGCAAGAGTGAAAACTAACTTGCCTGTTTTCCTTGTTTCAAACCACATTTACTGTAGAGCGTTTCATGGAGCTCTTTCTTCATCTTTAGATGCTTAGATGTGAACAATGTGTTTAGAATGGATGCTCAACAAGGAGTCTGCCAGTCTCAAGAAAAGAAAGAAAAAAAAAAACAACTAAATGATCTGCTACTGAATAATGTAGATTGTCATGAAGAAAGGAATGCACATCAACCCTAGATGCAAAATGGGGATGTGTAGGAGCGACCTAGGGCAGAAGATATGTGTTGTAGGAAAATGAGGTGTACTAGGGATACAGCAGGGAGGAATATAGATGCTAAAAGCTGAGGCCACAGCTGTGGACAAGATCTTATACTTGGGATGCATGCAAGGTATTAGAATGTCACAATAAAATATATATCGTGCTCTTGCTCTACTAGTTAATACAGAGAGGAATGGAAAATACCTGATTATTGTGGTCATTTACTGCCCAGGCAGCTGACCAAGAAGCAGTCCCTTGTCCAGTGTTCCCAGAAGTCACCAGAGTCGATGGAAAGGAAGATAAATCCCTGCAGGCATTTTGAAGCTGAAGGTGACAGAAGTATAATTCTTAATTGATTGAGTCATCCATGAACTGGACCGAGTTCCTCCGAAATGATTAGATTGATTTTCTACATGAGACAGAATAAGAGCACAAGATAGAAAATTAGATTGAGTTAGGGGGAAAAATGCATTTTTCACACTCGAGGCTGTGACAGAGAATCTCATAACTGTAATATGATTCTAGCTGCTTGGCTTAAGTAGCTTATCTCAGAGATATGGCCAGTAACCTGCTGATGTGTGAGGGCCTACTGTGAGCATCTCTTCCCATCTCAGCTTCCCCAAGTAGATAGCCTAGAGTCTGGTGTGGAGGGAGTGTTGACACCACAGGAATTGACACATATTATCAAGCACAACCTTCCTTCCCAGAGAACAGGTTATTAAACATTTCCCAGCATGCTACTGCTCCAGACTTCCCACTCATGAGCCAAAGTGAAATGATGTTGTGGAAAAGCTATTAGGATTTCCTTCAAAAATCAGACTGATATAAAAATAAGAATCGAGTGTGATGCTTCTCACATGTCACTATGTGTTTTGCTTATGGAAAAATAAATCCTAGTACATTTTATTTTACTCATTCAAGCTCTTTAGTGTGGCATAGACAAGTCGTTTCTGGAACACACACCGAGCAGGTATGTTCAATATGTGTACTCTGAGGTCAAATGTTTAAATCTCAATTTTGAGGTTATGTGCTGGCTTATTTTTTTATTTTTTATATCAAAGGAGGGCATTTCCTCATTCTGCATTGTTCTTTGCTAAAAACATACAGAAATGCTGAAATATCGAGTGTGCGTACATGTGTGTATGTGTGTTTGTGTTTGTGTATGTGTGTGTGTTTGTGTAAATGCATGTGTATTCCTGTCCATGTGTAGGCCAGAGGAAACTTTGGTTCTTGTTCTTCAGATACCCACCGCCTTAATTTTTATTTTTAGAGGAAGAATAAGATTATTTGTTTATTTATTTGTTTCTATATTATTACAAGCCTTTAGTTGTATATTTTCTCCTCTACTCATTAGAAGAAGAAAAATGATGTCAAAAGAGAGCCTACTTCACAAGCTTCATTCTATGTTATTAAAAGTGAAGCAATGAGCAGATATCATCCATTACTCTTTCTTTTTTGAATTTTCTCCCTGAACCTAGAGTTCCCCCCACCAGCTGACTCCTTTATACTAGAGAGATTTTTTTTCTGTCCCCAGAATTATACTTCCATTCTTACCCCATCCTATATACAAACTCTCACAATCTTCTTTCACAGAACACCTTCCATTTTCTACATGTAAAGATTTCACAGCAACTTTAATCTATGTGTTAATTTATTTTGAGGGGGACCAAACCAGGTGTACTCAATGTGAAGGCAGCACTTACCACTGAGACGTATTATCACACCATGACCATTGAACACTTGATCTATATTTTGATTGTTTGACCATTCGCTATAACGTGCTCCATCAAGGGGCCACTTCACCTTCTACCCAGCATAGATTATTATTCCATAAGAGAAATTTATCCAAGTTCAAAATATTTGACATCAGAAGAGCATCAAATAACACATGTTCATCAATATGCATATCCTATCCTGTAATGTACATGTGCGTGTATATGCAGTATATAAGTATACATTTATATATGTACATGCATAAATATGGGGGTCTATGTTGTTGTTCTTCACTGTGAAGTGACACCACAACCAAGGCAACTCTTAGAAAATTCAGCATTCCACTGGGGCTGCCTTACAGTTTCAGAGGTTTAGTTCATGATGGGATGCATGGCAGCTGGCATGACAAGCATGGTGCTGGAGAAGTAGTTGAGAGTTACATCCTGATTGGCAGGCAGCAGGAAGAGGGAGAGGTACAAGGTCTGACTCAAAGACCACCTCCAGTGACAGACTTCCTCTATCAAGGCCACACCCCCAAATCCTAATCCTCTCAAAGAGTTCCACTATCTGGTGACTAAGCAGTCAATAATATGAGGCTATGGGGACCATTCTTATTCAAGCCATTATAGTGTGTAAAGCCTAGAAAAACTAGAAAAGAGACTGGGAGGGTATAAAAATAAGTACTGAGGGGTGGCTACAAAATGGCCAGTGTAACATGAAGGAGGAAAAGAGGCGGGAGCCATGTTACATGGGCAAATGGAGGGACTGGGACTGTGGGGGATGAATGAGAGTCTCTAAAAACTATCCTGTTTTTAGGAGACAGGCATTCTCATTTGCCCAGAACTCATCAAATAGACTAGCCTGATTTGCCAGTTTGTTCCAGGGATCTGTCTGTTTCTACCCCACACATGTATCACAGGGAATATGTATACTACTGCACTTGGATGTTTTTTGACATGGGTTCTGGGAATTGAACTCTGGTTTTATGCTTGGAAGGCAAGAACTTTACTAACTGAGGCATCTCCTCAGCCCCCAGAATGATGTATTCTTTTAAGTGATATGT
>JADRCC010538785.1:0-12822 GCA_019843855.1 Hylomyscus alleni
TTCTAAATCTGAGCTTTTATTGTATCAAGTAGGATTAATAACGTGACTTTCTTAACCAAAGGATTATGGTAGGAATTAAATGAGTTAATCTTGTGAAAATGGTTTTCAAACTTGCAGCCATCCATATAGGTAAAGACTCTAGAGGCCTGGTCCACCAGTAGTACTTGTTTTAAGCCTTCACTTTTGGCAGGAAAGGAAGGCGCTTCTTCCCTGACCAGGAAGCCCATTTTCTCATCCTTGGCATCCTCGGTTGTTTTAAGAAGTTTTCTATGATTCCATTTAGTGTCCCTTTGGAACCTGGCTGCGGTGATGGCTTCCTTTTCTAGCCACAGAAGAGCAGATTCTTGTTCATTGTCAAAGCTGTCACCATTTAATTGGTATCAGATTCTAACTTGCTCAGTAACTTTCTTCCCTGTGAGGAGAATCTGGGATACTAGGTTATTGGGTGTGTGAAAATATTTCAGTACTTAACGTATAGTGTATAACTGCCTATAGAATATTGTTCTTGGTTCATAGTGAACCTATGGCTGCTGTATTTATAGTGTAATTTATAGCTGCCTATAGATACTGGTGTATAGTGCCAATATCAGCTTTCTGTCTCATTGGAATAAAATTTTCGGCAACATCATTGTTTTGTATTTTATGCCATTGTTTTGCTTTTTTTTCTCCCCACCTAAAATCCAAGAGGATATATATTTATATTACTTTTTCTCCTTTCATGGGAAATTTAAGATGATTAAAGATCATTTTTAATACTTAAATTTTCTAATTCAAGATGTTCCTGGGAGGTTTTTCTTTATTTTAATCTAACTCTCATTTCAATAACTTAATTTTATTACTATCCTAGGTCTTAATGATATTTCTAAAAACCTAGTGTAAGTCAAAAAAAAGTCGTCAGACATGCTAGTTCATACATTAGTCCCAGCACTCAAGGGGTGAAATCTAGAAGATTGGCATGAATTTCAGGCTAGCCTGGCCTTTAGAGTGAGACTCTATTACAAAACCAAACTGAAAACAGTAGTGTACATCTTACAGAAAGCCAAAATAAGCTTTACTTTTTTTCAGATATATTTGTATTACTTCTTCAGCTAAACTGTGGTCGTCTTAAATGCTTTTGTACCTTTGGAAGTACCTCATGTATGTACAAATACATTTCTTTATATGTGTTCATGTGAAAATATTTTTAGCTTCAAGTAAGAAAAATTACAATTACCCAGTAAATTAAGATGATATCTCAGATAACAAGATGGTGTTTGAAGACTAGTTCATTCTCTATTGCCCAAGGTCTAGCTTAGTGAGATACCAGTGTTATGCCCAGAGTCCACAGGAAACCCAAATGAGCCCAAGAATTGCGAGGTCCGCTGTAACTTACAAAAGAGCCTTTTGTTTGAGTTCAGACTCGGATCACACGTCTTGTACTCACTAAGAGCAAGTGCTTGCATGCGACCTATGAGCCAGGAAAAACATGAGTTTATATACAAAATTGGGAATTCTTAGGATACCTCAGAGTGAGGGGAGTGAAATGCTATAACCATTTGTTAGGGCAGAACTGAAGCTGGTAGGGGATTAATGGGTGTCTGTTCTGTGGTTATCAGGATCTAATTTTATGGCCAGCCATAACTGTCTGTGACCTCTGATTACCTTTTTCTATGATTTAAACATGGGGCTCTGCCGGGCGGTGGTGGCGCACGCCTTTAATCCCAGCACTTGGGAGTCAGAGGCAGGCGGATTTCTGAGTTCGAGGCCAGCCTGGTCTACAGAGTGAGTTCCAGGACAACCAAGGCTACACAGAGAAACCCTGTCTCGAATCTTCTTTGAGATTGTTATTTCTTTAAGGTCCCAAGGACAGGCACCTGGAGAGTTCAGCCGCTTATCGGAGAGTGCGGGCCGTCCCTGGCGACATCGAGACTAGGAGGCTGTCTCTCCTTAGCACTCGACTCCACGAGATGTTTTCATTAAGGGGGGGGGGGTTATGGCTAGTGCCATTCTAACACTAGACTGGGTTCTCTCAGAGCTGCTGGGGAGAAGGGGAAGGTGGGGAGGGAGACCAGCTGCCTGCATATTGTGCTTGTCTCGGTTCAGAGGGAAAATGGGAAGGTTCTGCCAAAGGAATGTGGAGACGAACTGTCTATACACAACACTGGAGTTTCTTAGGTAAGGCTTTAACCCCAGAGAGCTAACATTAATAATTCGGGGTCACCACACCAGCAAGGGGTAGGATGCATTTGGACATGGGAGAATAATAGATACCCTGTTTAGTTTCATTCAAGTTTCAGCAATAGGTTTGTTCTTGTACAAACTACAGCCTGTCTTTTCTGGTCATGTGTGTTTTGATTAAAACCCTTACAATAGCTGGGCTGCGGTGGTGGTACACGCCTTTAATCCCATCTTTGGGAGGCAGAGGCAGGTGGATTTCTGAGTTCAAGGCCAGCCTGCTCTACAGAGTGAGTTCCAGGACAGCCAAGGCTACATAGAGAAACCCTGTCTTAAAAAAACCAGATAATCAATTCAGTAAATGCCATAAGGACTCACTCAGCTGGCATTTAATGTGCAAAATATGTACCAAGTTGTTATTATAAATTAAAATTGACCAGGGCAAAACTTGATAACTGAAACTAAAAATTATGGAGATGGTTGTTTTTATTCCTTTCAGCAATATGTAGTTTGTATAGTAACTACTACTTTTTTTTTTTTTTTTTTGGTTTTTCGAGACAGGGTTTCTTTGTGTAGCCCTGGCTGTCCTGGAACTCACTCTGTAGACCAGGCTGGCCTTGAACTCAGAAATCCACCTGCCTCTGCCTCCCAAGTGCTGGGATTAAAGGCGTGTACCACCACCGCCCGGTGTAACTATTATTTTTTAAACAATGAGTTATGTGGACTTGATATTATTTTTTGGTAAAATATGATGACATAGTAATAAAAAAATTATTTGACTTTTACAGCTTTATTGTAAAAAGAGCTTCTAGCCCACATACATTGAAGTTTTTATTAATTTTTTTTCTTGTTTGTTTATTAGGATAAGGTGTGTAGGCTATCATGGAACTCACTAGCCCAGGGTGGCCCTGAATTAGTGGTAATCCACCTGCCTCAGCATCTGAGTGCTTAAATTACAGGTGTGAGCCAGCATATTGGCTTTCTAGGAGTCTGTCTTAGCTTTCTGATATTCATACCACATTTAGAAGCTCTAATTATGCCCTAATTGCTATGTTTTCAAATACAAAGTGGTGCTGGCAATGATTTAAATCATTTTTAAGCATCCCTTTTGTCAACTTTAGAAAGTCTTGTAGTATTCTTTGTTAGAATTTGTAACTTTAATTTGCTTATATTTGTATTATATTAGCTAGGTTTTTTTTTTTTCTTTTGACATCAACATTCACTAAAAGGACTGACGAACTGGTCAGGGATAGTAGCTGATGTTGAACATGAAAACTTCATTACTAATTTTTTAAAATCCTCATTCTCTCTGGTTTTGCATTCAAGGTCATGATCACTTTAGAATCAGCAAACATTTTTTTGGGGGGAATATAATTTTATAATTATATTTATGTACAGAAAATTTAGTGTACATTTAACCCAGTTTAATGGCGAGTTTTTTAGCCTTTGCCTTTTCCAGCTTGGCAACGCTAGCCACAGACTTAGGACCCAGGAAGTTGCCTCCCCAGTGGCAGCGGATCTCATCCTATCTGTCATTATAATTGGTCCTAATAGCTCCCACCAGCTTAGCCAGAGCACCCTTATCTTGTGAGATAACCTCTGTGAAGGCAACAGTGGTGTGTGCCTTCCTGTGGACCAGGCGCCCCAGCCTGGCCATTCCCTTGATGCAGTAGGACACCCCCATCTTTCGACACAGGGCAGGCAGGAAAACCACCAGCACAGTGGGGTCTACATCATGGTCGATCACCACCAGCTAAGCCTTCTTGTTCTCCACCAAGGTGGTGACTGTATTGACTCCTGCTCGGAGGACAGGTGGTCCCTTAGTCGGGACGTCCCCTTTGCCAGCAGCTTTCTTCTCAGCACTGGCCAGTAGCCTTTGCTGCTTCTCTTGCTTTGTCGCTGGCCAGTACTTGTGGGCAAGCTTAAGCAGCTGAGTAGCTGTTTGCCTGTCGGGCCTGGGTGGACTGGTCAATGGCAGGAAGTACTCTGAGCCGTTTATAGAGGATGGCTCTTTGCCACTGCAGCCTGATGTAGTGGGGTCATTTGATGAAGCATGTTGGATCTCTTTGGGGCTGGATGTCCTGCCCAATGCTGAAGTTCGTTGGCCTTTTCTCAAACAAAAGATTGACCACCTTTTTGGCCTCCTGTTTCTTGATGATGGCAGGGGGCCACCTTCTTCCCCTTGGCCTTCTTTCTCTGCTTCTTTTGGCCATCTTGCTCTGCTGGTGGAGAGAGCATCGGCAAACATTCTTGACATGTATTTTAAAGATTCTAACTGTTTGTGGTATTGAGATTTGAACCCAGGGCCTCACTCATGCTAAGCTGTGCTACTGAGCTATGTTAGGGGTCCCTATAGCTTTGCTCTGAAGCATTACTTATTGCATCTGATGCTTTCTTTTGAACCACCTTTTAAAAGGGGAGATTAACACAAATGAGCTCATGTGATAATGAAGCTCATAAATTCTCCCACACACAAGTTAACACAGGCAGTCACTATCCCCTATGTTTCCATAGGCACCGTTTCCCTCAGTAATATGACAAAAAGGAAAATGTTTCTACCTTAACTTCTAGACTTTAGGACATCTGATGTCCTAAAAGCATTTTAGCTTGTCTTCCTCAAGAGTTCATATACTATTGCCTTGCAGTAGTTCCCAACCTTCTGAATGCTGTGACCCTGAAATACAGTTCCTCTTGTTGTAGTAATCCTCACTCATAAAAGGTTTTTTCTTTCTACTTCATATCTGTAAATTTGCTACTATTGTGAATTATAATGTAAATATCTGATATTTCTGATGGTCATAAGGGGCTGTTCAGCCCCCAAAGGGGTTGTGATCCACCGGTTGAAAACCAATGTACTAGTGCTTTTTTTACCTTTGAAGTTACTTTTGGCATATTTCAAGACTTTTTCCTTTTATGTTTTGTTTCTTACAGTTATATTGTGATGAGTTATTTATTCCCTCAATACTGATGAATGAATGGTTTGTTTATTCTATGTTGGGTTTATTGGGTTTATTGAATCTGCGAGTTAGTTTTATCCATCACCTTTGCACAGTTGTTAGGTACTGTCTCTTAATTCCTCTATAATCTTTATATTTACTTTTCCTTGTTTTCTAGATTTTGTCTCTTTATACTTTACATAAGCAACCAAGTGGTTGCTTCCACCAGCAAGTGTTAAAATTTGTTGATTTGTGTGTATATAAGTGTGAGTGCAGGCTACAGCACATATAATAAAAGGGTTCACATGTGAAATCAGAAGACAATTCTTGAAACTTGGGGATTGGTTGTTTCTCTACAAGTAATTGTTTATTTTTTTCTAATTTGTAATTAGATTCATTCATATTTGTTGTACTGTTTTTCTGTTTTTACGTATCTGTTTGGTGCTTCTTTTCCTTTCTGTTTTCTGATAAAATGTTTAAGCTTAGTATTTGCATATTTGACCTTGTGAGCAACGTTGCCTTATAGCCCAAGTTTGATACTTAAATGTTAGTGGTTCCTGTGGTTTGTTTTGCTTCCTTCTAAGCTATCTTTATCCAATGCACACATGACTCAGAATATGAGTGAGATCAAGACCAACTTTCTGTATTTATTGAAAGCTCACAGATGTTTTGTGAACTGTGTTATTTGCTGGGACAATTGACCTTTGAGTTAGAAACTGCTGGAATTCTATGTCATGTAGGGGTTGTTCTGATGCTAAGATCCTGTTCCTCAATTAGTTCTTGATCTGTCAGTAAAGAAGGCATGGGGCAATTGCTGGGTGGAAGGGACAGGACTTCCTGGTCCCTGGAGGAAAGCAGAGAGATACAAGGGAGGAGAGGAGAGTTCACCATGCTTCTAATGGAGAAAAGTTGACTAGCCATGTGAGATTTCATACAAAGTGGCCACACAGGCCGCTCCGCTCCTACAGGCAGGCCATTGGAGGTGTCTAGCCAGAAGTAGATGTAACTGAGCAACTAAAGTTTAGGGCACATGGAGAGATGCAGAGATAAGAATATTGATAAGAGCAAGATTTTCGAGGTGGGAGATAGTAGCACCCAGCAATTGTGCCAAAAAGGACAGTTGAAATTCAAAACTATGTGTCTGTGTCTTTTATCTGTGGGTTCAAGGGAAGCTAGGCGGGAGCTCATAGTGAGTCCCATTCTGAGAGCTTAGGCTGGGTAGCGAAAGCTACACACAATATAACATGTTAAAGGGTTTCTTTTTTTAATTTTTGTGAGTTTTGTTTTTGTTTTTGTTTTTTTTATTATGCATGGGTGTTTTTGCCTGCATGTTTGTGTGCCATATTCAGGAAGTGCCTGTGGAGGCCAGAAGAGGTCATTGGATCCTCTGCAAATGGTTCTATGCTATGTGGTTGCAAGAAATCGAACCTGGGTCTTCTGGAAGAACAGTCAGTGCTCTTAACCACTGACCCATCTTCCTAACCCCTCCATTTATATTCTGTTAAACAAAGAATAGGAGTAAAGTAGAGTAAACTCCAGATGGCAGTTTTAATCAAGATTTGATTACTTGTCCAACATAATATTAGAAATTAGAAAGATACAACCTATGTGAATGTCTTCAGATCTTTATATGCTGGTAGTGAGAGTAGGCTAAGAACTTGATAAGCCAGACTTGGATTTTAGCTCTTCCCTGTTTGTAAATTAATGACCCCAAACCAGATCTTAACAAAATGTTTTAGAAGGTAGATGCTCAATAGATGTAGTGGCAAGGATAAAGCAATAATGTCCTTTAGCAGTAAATACTCTATACTCAACTATACTTCTCATAACCTTGGGCAGTAAGTACTCTATACTCAACTATACTGCTCATAACTTGGTTACTCAGAATTGTTGCATAAAATATGGATTGTGTGTATCAGGACAAATGTTTCAATCTGATTAGTCTCACATTTATGCTTCTTGTCAGTACTAATTATTTGGTTAGATTTCTGGTTTTTAAAGCCATTGCCTTCCTTTGATGCTGGGGATGGTGTTTGAGTTTCACTAAGTAAATGTATGGTGCATTTCTAAAATGCCGAATGTTGGCCATAAATTGTGACATTTAGGTGAGGGAGAGCCTGCCCCTTACATTCAGCTTTGTCATCTTTGATGCCTGGTATAATGACTGATAAATATTTGATGATGAATGACTTGGAATCTCATTTTCTAAAGTCCTTCCCTGTCATAGCATGGAATTTCATTCAATTCACAGATAATCATCTCTAATGTAAATAATTTAGTTCATTATTTTGTCCTCTAGTGTGGACCTTAGCTTAACTTCAGAAAATTGGAAACTATATACATTGGTGGGTTTTCTCCTTTCTCTCAACAATTTCTTTTTCTTTTTTTTAACTGCTCCAGTGATGAAAGGGGACTTTATTTGGTCCCGGGGTCACAGGTCAGGTATGGCCCCAGCTTTATTTGACCTTCTTCTTGGGGCGCAGGTTGTTGGTATGGCCGCACTTCTTCTTGCGGCAGTTGACTGCATCAGGGTGCAGGCGTGCGTAGCAGATCATCTTGTCACAGTTGTACTTCTGGGCAAGCTGACAAAGAGATGGCTCGATGATGCCACTGTGCAGACGCAGCACCAGGTGCAAGGTGGACTCTTTCTGGATGTTGTAGTTGGACAGGGTGCGGCCATCCTCCAGCTGTTTGCCAGCGAGTATCAGCCTCTGCTGGTCAGGTGGGATGCCTTCCTTGTCTTGGATGTTGACCTTGATATTCTCGATGGTGTCACTGAGCTCGACCTCAAGTGGTCTTGTCCGTTAGGGTCTTCACGAAGATCTGCATGTTGGCGTCTGCTGCTTGGCCGCCTCGTTGAAGATAAAGAGTTCAACAATTTCTTATAAACACTTTAATATAAAAGAGTTGAAAGAATTGTAAACATTCTTAAACCTACTCCATAGATCCTGCAGTTAACATTTTATTTATATTTGCTTTACTCAAATATCACTATTTCTTCATTGGTTTGTTAGTTCTTTATATTTATACATTTCAAGCCAATCATAAATAAGCATACTTCATCTATACAAACCAGATTTATGTATTGTTTATAAATAGAGTGATTTTAGAATATAACTAAGTAAAATTATTTGTGGACATTTGGGAAAAAAATGTTTGTAGAAAATTTACTCAGTTCTTACTTTACTATATTTATATTGAAACGAAGTGGAAACAAGTGTGTACTTGTCCAATTCATTATTATTTAGAGATAGTTTTTATGCATATTATCTATATTTTATGCAGTATTATTATTCAGAATAAGAGTGATATTCACTGACATTTATTGAATTTTTTTCCAGCTACTGTGCCAAATTCTCTTTATCCTACTTATATTTTCTGACTACATTTTAATTTTAAATAGGTGATTTGTTCACATAAAATCTTTGGTTTTGGTTCTATGTTATGCTGTTTAAATTCTGGTTTTTTGGCTGCTGCTGTATATAGTCTGAAATCCCTGGTATTTAACGGGTTCCTAAGACAGAAAACACCTTTTTGGCATTGTATTTTTGCAAGGCCATTTAGAATATTTGAATGTAACTTAGAAAGAGTTGTTCTGTTTTCTTTGCTCATTTGTTAGTATCTAATTCCAGTGTGTAGTATCAGAGTACCATATAGACGCTGAATCTAATAATTATTTTCCCCTTGTTATTGTTTATTAACATTGTATGGACAATAAAAATATGCTCCTTTTTCATATTTGCTATGTGCCAACCACCATGGGTTATAATCTTTATTTAATTCATGCGGCAATCATGTGAGGACTAAGAGAGAAAGGATGCCGAGAGGCTCACTGACTATTAAAAATGGCTCCTAACCTGAAGCGCCAGACAGGGAGTGTTTCAGCAGTGTGACATTGCCTTAGTCTTTCTGATGCTTGGATCTTAGCACTTACAGTTTACTGGGGGTGATTCTTGGAAATGTGCATGTCTGAACTTTATTTCATATTTGCCCAGTCTCAATCTCATTACAACAGTATGCTACCCGAGTGGGTCACCTATCTTTATTGTATTGTATTAGAGTAAGTTGTAGCTTTATTATCTGTTAATGTAGAACTAAAGTCAGCATAAATGAATTATTCCTAATCCCTGGAGTGTATGAAAGTAGACTCAATATTAGCCTTTCTGTTAATATAGAACTGAAGTCAGCATAAATGAATTATCCCTAATCCCTGGAGTGTATGAAAGTAGACTCAATATTAGCCTTTCTGTTAATATAGTACTGAAGTCAGCATAAATGAGTTACCCCAAATCCCTGTAGTGTATGAAAGTAGACTCAATATTAGCCTTTCTGTTAATGTAGAACTAAAGTCAGCATAAATGAATTATCCCTAATCCCTGGAATGTATGAAAGTAGACTCAGTATAAACCTTTCTGTTAATATAGTACTGAAGTCAGCATAAATGAATCATCCTTAATCCCTGAAGTGTATGAAAATAGACTCAGTATTAACCTTTTTTTGGTGATAACCTTTTTTGTCTTTACTCCAAGATTGTTATGGATTTCAAGCACCCAGAGGGTGCCACAGTACAAGTGATGTTACCGCGTCGGAGTTTGCTGGTGATGACAGGAGAATCTCGATACCTTTGGACTCATGGGTATGTAGTAAGATGAATTTGGTGACTGATGGGATTCTTTCTGCTTAGTGAAACTTCTCGTTCTTCTTCATCATACTGTCTCAGCTGCTGAAGCCATGTCCTGTGCTATACATCAAATGCTATACATCAAACCATTTGGGTACAAGCCTCCTAGGATATATGCAAGGTTTTTTTCTTTTTTTTAATACACTACCTTTATATTTTGAAAATACTTCAATTTTAAAGAAAACTTGTAAACATAATAGGGCAAACTCACTTCACTTTTCACCTGTAATTCTCAGTTGTGAACACTTTCTATGTATTTTACTTTTTCTCACATATTATCATTGCTTTTACTTGATCATTTGAGAGTAACTTGAGAGTAATCATGATTCTTCCTTTTGGTGAAAATGCGTATTTAATTTTTTAGGAAGGAACATTATACTCCTAGAATGTATGTATCTGAGAGAAAGTATATATGTATATGTGTATAAAGATAATTAAAATATTGCTGAATTTTATATGTATTCTTTTTTGCTTATAAATTTTAGCTGACATTTAAAATATTCAAGAAAATGATCATGTTATTGTATTGGTAACCTGTCTTGTATTTTGTTTATTTAAAATAGATTCTTCTCTTATACAGTAATCCTAGCCTCAGTTTTCACTCCATCCACTCCTACCAGATCTCGTCCATCTCCACTTTCCCCTAGATCCACTTCCCTTCTGTTTCCTCCTTAGAATAGAGCCAACTTCCAAGACACTATGGCCAAATAGGAAAAAAACAATATACAGTAAAATAAGGTAAAAACCCCTCATCTTGGTGTCGTACAATGCAAACCTATAGCAGGAAAAGAGTCTCAAGATAAGGTCAAAGAGTCAGAGATAGTCTCATTCCCATTGTTAGGAGTCCCATAAAAACACCAAACTAAAACCTACAACATATATGCAGAGGACCCATTTCAGACCTATGTTTACCATTTTAGTGTCTGTAAGCCCATATGAGCCTGTCAATATCTAGTGGGTTCTCAAGGAAAGAGCTGCGCTAAGAGGACACGGGGTATACAGCCATAGGCAGCCAATGCATACTTTATTCAAAGTTTCAACATCTTTATACAGAAAACAGCATAGAGATTTCCCAAGCTTTCTCGTTCCTACCAGGTGCTGTTTACCTAGCAATAGTTTATCATGGTTCAAAGTGACCTAAACCTCCTTGTAGACTGAGAAATCTGTCAGCAGTCCAACTCTTTGATGTGATGTCTAATTAAACTGTAAGCAAAGTTACTTTCTCTTGAGTAAATGAACATGAAGACCCTTTCCTCAGGTTTGCAACTTACTTGGCAGGGCACCAGGATTCTCTGCTTGAGAAAGTATTCTTCTTCAGTCTCTGTCTGCTGACAATGACAAAGGCTCTAAGTTGCCTCAAAGCTACCAAGCTGGGAGCAGTCTCCTCGTGCCATGTCTCTACATGAGCCCTATGTAGTTGATTCAGTGGGCCATACTGGGCCATATTCACACGTCCTCCATCCACTCTGACTCCTACAAGTTTTCCTCCCCCTCTTTCACTTCCTTGGGATTCCGGAAACTGAAAGGACAGGGACCCAATGGAGACCTTCAGTTTAGACTCTAAAGTCTGACTATGGGTCTCTGCTCCTTCCGCCTGTTACCAGAGGAAGCCTCTCTGATGACAAATGGATAAGGAAACTCTCTATGAGGATAGATATAGACTATCATTAAGAAAGATTGTGGGCTTTTTGTTTTTTGTTTTTGTTTGTTTGTTTGGTTTTTGCAAGTTGTGTTTTGTTCTACCCAGATCGCTGGGCTATCCAATCTCTGGTTCCTGACCATGCAGGCAATGTAAGGCATGGGCTCACTCCTGGGTGCCCGGGCCTCAAGTTAAACCAAACATTGCTTGGCTACTCCCACAAGTTCTATGCCATCTTGCAAGCAAGGCCAATCATAGGTCAAGGGTTTTGTGTCTGGGTTGGCATACAAGTTACTCTTCCCATAGGCTACAGATTACATCCTAACACCAAAGAGAAGACAGGAGGAAAGGGAGGTTGTAGCTAGTATTCTGTGGCTGCACTAGAGTTGACCCTGAGAATTTGGTTGGGGAACCAGAGTACAGAAGCTCTGCAGGCAGCCTTTTTGTCTTTCAAGTGTAGCTTGTGGTTGAGCAGGGCTGTTTGGGGCTGTGACATAGCAAAGCGGTAAAAGCCAGGGGAAGGGGGGATGGTGGGATCCACAGAGGTGTAGATGGGGGGGGGGGAGGAGAAGAGGAAAAGCCACAGCTGGAATTCTGTTGCAGCACTAGAGGCAACCTCGAGGTTTAGGAATTTGAGTCATAAAAAATAGATGGTCTGATTTTTATTTTTTTCATGGCCATTAAAATATTGGCACTTTAAATAAGTGCAATCTAAGCTATTTTTCCAAGTATTTCTGGAATTTTGGGAATAAGCATTTCTTTTTTCTTTTCTTTTTTTTTTGTGGTCCAGGCTCTTTTTGTTGCCACTCATTCTTAAACTTTTAAGAATAATGGCACTTACAGTAAGTACAAAATAAGGAGTTACTTTGCATATATATTATAAAAATATTTCAATATTTTCAGTATTCTTAGAAGTAGTATAGCATCTCCTGAGATGATTTTTGGTTGGGTTTTCCAGCAGAGTACCTGGGCTGGTAAGGACCAAAGTATGCTACAAAGATCACACCATGCAACACATTTCACATTAGAGATTTATTTGTTGGGAGGAGCAAGGAGAGCAAAAGTCCATCTCAGAGTTGAGACATAAGAGAAACAGAGACAGAAAAACAGAGAAAGAGGCGGACCATGATGACAAGGACCTTTTAAAGGGTACATATACCACACAGGCAGCTGGTGATGACATAGCTGCTGGTGCCGAGTCGCTGAAAGTGGACTGGGATTAACATTTTTGATCACTTTTTTTTTTTAAATTGAAAATTTATTATGCCACTAAATGCTAACAGTAGTTATTTCTGAAAGTTTGAATTGTAAGTCATTCATGTTTAATGCTGGTATAGGATTGTATATTCTTTATAATATTTTTAGGAGAAAGAAAAATCTCAACATTATTTTTGAAGGTTGCTGTTGGCATT